>JASAMZ010010525.1:0-70557 GCA_030248115.1 Linhomoeus sp. GSCO2_2
TCCTCATCCTCGAGTCCTTGTCGAATGCCGCCCGTTGACACTGAAATCTGCAAAGGGGCGGTTTTGGGGCTAGAGGTTGCAGGCGACGCCGTCGCTGCCGTTGGCAGCGCCGTTTCGACACTCGGCGTCGGTTTGGCTGATGCGGCAGATGAACTGGCCGCTGTGGAGATAGATTCTTGGGAAGTGGCCGGCGTTGGCGCCGCCGCCGCCTTCTTCCGGCGCTGCCTTTTGTTAGGCGTCGTACCTGAAGTGGAAGCGGTATTTTCGGCAGGCGCTTCGGCCTCCGTCGCCAATTCCCGTTTGCTGCCGCGCGTCTGGCGCAGCTGCTCCGCCGCCTCTTCCTGCGCCTCGCGCCGGCGGCGTTGGCGCTGGAGTGGACGACGGTCGAATTTGCGCTGGGTCCTGAAACGACTTATACACGCTGCACGCAAATCGATCGCTGATTGGTTGGATTGGGCCAAACTGGCCAATCAGTAGTGACCTTCTGCCAAACTATGGCGCCATTACATTTCGGATTGTATGCAGTCGTATACAAGCGACTGATACCGTACATTTGGCACATGTGCTGAAAAATAAGCGACATGAGATTTGGTCCTAAATCAGAAAGGATTAGTCTTGGCGGCCCGTAGACGCAGAAGACGTTGTCGATGAGCGCTCTCGCTACCGTAGCCGCTTTCTCGTCTGGGACCGCTGCGCCGGCGACTAACTTCGTGAAGATGTCGTAGGCTAAAATCGTATGGCGATTTCCACTAACTGACGGCCCAACATGGTGGACGTCAATAGCAATGGTGTGCATTGGCCGGTTTTCCGACTTCACATGCATCAATGGCATGTAATGACGTTTGTGCTGCCCTCGTCGATGGGCGCACGGCAGGCAGGTCTCGCAGTAGTCGAAGATGTCCTTCCGCATCCGTGGCCAGAAGAATCTTGTCTCGAGTCTCTGCCATGTCTTCCTGGGGCCTGCGTGGGCGGCTGTGGGCGCCGCGTGAGCTTCCCACATCAGTACCTGTCGCTCTGAAACGGGTACTACCACACGTGGCTCCGGATATAACCGGTCATTGCGCCATAGCATTCCCTTCCAGACGCCGAAAAATCGGGCCTCATTGATGAACTTTTCCAGCTCCGTTCCAGTGAGGTCGATGGTTCCTGTCTCAATGTAATCGATTAGACGTTTACAGTACAGGTCGGCGTACTGTAGTTCTCTGACGGCTTTGGCATCATTGCCTTCTTTCAATGAAAGAATCGATGCCGTCTTAGGGGTTTCCGCTGTGTAGAGGGCGTGGACGTCGGCCGTGCCTTTGTCGGTGTCGACGCCGTCGCTCTCTGCTATCATCTTGTCCCAGGCAGACAATGGTCGTCTTGACAAGCCGTCTGCCATCTTGTTGACTCCTCCTTGCCGGTAGATGATCACCGGGTTGAGTTCCTGGATTGTGAGCGCCCATCGGGCAAGTTTGCCTGAAAGGGTCCTGCTTGAAAGCAGGGATGTAAGGGCGACACAGTCCGTTATCACATAAACAGGGAGTCTGTAGCAGTAGGACGCAAACTCTTTGCAAGCGTACACCACTGCTAGGCACTCCTGTTCTGAAGCCGCATAGTTGCGCTCATGTTTGTTGAAAGCCTTGCTAATGAAAGCTATCGGTTTGAAATCGCCGAGTCGAATGACTGGCTTCTCTATGGATGCTAATGTTTGCGCATCCGCATAACCGTTGTCTTCGCCGTATTTCTGCAGTAGCTGCGCTCCTATCCCGTCGACGCTCGCGTCCGTCTCGATGTAGAAGGGTTTCGCGAAGTTGGGATGCGCCAACACTGGAGCCTTCGTAAGCCGAGTCTTGAGTTCGTTGAATGCGGCCTGGCACTCGTCGGACCAGACGTACGGCGCGTCCTTCTCCTGGAGGCGCGTCATGGGCTTGGCTAAAACGCTGAACTGTTCGATAAATTTTCGAAAGTAGCCCGCCATTCCGAGCCATTGTCGTAGCTCTTTGATATTTCTAGGCGGTGGGTAATCGGTGATTGCCAAGACTTTGTCCGGGTCTGTCCGGATGCCTTCCTGGTCAAGTAAAAGTCCCAGGAACTTGACGCATTTGCACAAGAACTCGCACTTCTTGGGCTTGAGTCGCAGTTGAACTTCGCGCAGTTTGGCGAATATCTTTTGGAGTAATTTGAGGTGAGTCTGTAAGTCCTCACTCACAACGACGATATCATCCAAAAAGATGAAAATGCGCTGGTCGTCGATGCCGCCTAAGGTCTTCTGCATGTAGTTCATGAACCACACCGGCGCGTTGGTCATGCCGAATGGAAGTCGAGTCCACTCGAGATGCCACGTGCCGCAGACGATGGCTGACATTCGTTGCGCTTCCTTGGACAATTTAATTTGATTGTAGCCTGAGGCTAAATCAATTAGTGAGAACCATTTAGGTTTCAGCGCACTAATGTTCTGAAAGATGTCATCTATGCGTGGCAATGTGCCAGCATTCACGACGGTTTTGGCGTTCAACATCCTGAAGTCTGAACAAATCCGGAGTTCACCGGTTTTCTTCCTTACCGCCACTATGGGGGAGGCGTACTCGCTTCCCTCCGAGTGAACGAGGATACCGGCGTCGATCGCCTCCTGCAGTTGCTCATAGACTTCCTGCCGCTTGTTGTAGGGCAGACGACGTGGTTGCTGCTTCGGTGGTTTCTCCGTAATGTCGATGGTGTACTCGACATCCTTGGCCTCGCCTAATTCTGAAAGGTTTAGCGCAAACACGTCATGATATTGTTCCACAAGTCGGAGCAATTCGGCCCGGGCTTCTGCCGTGTCCGGGTCGTTGCCCAACTCTAATTTCTGCCGCACTGCTTGAAAGTGGGCTCGATTCTCAGCCGGGGTATTGTAAGTGACCAGATTAATGGTGGAATCCTCCGTAGCACCTTTACGGTGTACGCTAATGGGCGGTGACCTGAGGTCCTGTTCACAAATGGATTCGATTTGGTACACCGAACCCATATCTTGCCCTTTCCGCAAGTGGATTCCATACGCCGACAGGTTTCGCACCGTAACCTGCATTGCGGTCTGGTTAGAAGGCTCTATGTGGAGTGACGGCTCCACAAAAACTCCTCGGCCTTCTCCGCCGACTTCGAATCGCTCAATACCGTATACCTCGGTAGTGAAGGGCGCTACAGGTTGTACATCAACAACTGCAACTGAATTAGGGGGAACGTAGGAACGCTTAGTAACAACGATGTTGGCCTGAGCGCCCTCGTCCCGTCAGGCGGTTGCCTGGTCGGTGGCCAGTTCCTTCACCTTCTGCTTCAGAAGGCGCACTCGAGCTTTCTGGTTGGCCTTCTCGACTGCTTCCAGGAGATGGCTTGGGCCTTGTTCGAATGCTGCGGCGATGGTTGCCCTGTCCTTCGTTGTCCAGTTGGCATCTAAACCCTGAACTGAAGAGGTTTTGCTACGGGTCTGATACTCAGACCGTCGTTTGGTCGAGTCTGGTTTTGAAGTGGCTGTGGCCGACGACGACGAATTAGTGCTACCATCTTTTGCACTGAGCCCAGAGGGAACAGATTTCGGCCGCGGGCGGTCGGAAGCTGGTTTCCGTACGAAGGTATTCTTGCCCGTTGTCGGCTGTCTAGCTGTTGCAGCACCGAGCGACGTACCGATCTTTCCTGAATCGCGGGGAGAATGCAAGGTGGTAGTACTATTATTCGAGGAGGTCGGCGGCTTCCGAAAAGTGCTGGAAGCGCCCTTGGAAGCTGTCGTCTGCTTCCCTGCAGACTGGTAAGATTTCCTTGTCGAAGAATCTTGTTTCGACTCGACTTTGGCCTTAACGAAATTACGGTTTTCCTTGGCAACACCATCGACCGATTGGGAGAAAGATTTGGACGATCGGCTGGTCGGTTGCTCCTTGACGTCCGCTCGTCGCTTTGGCTTGTCCCTCTCGAAGGCTGAGCCGTCTTTCTCACTGGCGGCCACCGTAGGTGACGCCTGCGCTTCTCCTTCCTCGACTGAAACTGAATCTTTAGTCGGGTGTAGCGCTTTCTTAGTTATGGTCGCCGGTGTCATCCTCCAACTAAATGGGGGATCTGTGACGCACAGGCTGGCGCCCATGAGACTCATGAAGTTGGTGCCCAAGAGCACCTCATGACTAGAGGTCGCCGGATTGATGATGATCGGCACCTCGATCGTCTTGCCCGCGACGCACATTTGCACCGGGTACCAATGAGTTACCTTTATCTCCTGATGGGAATAATCCCTCAGCTGAAGTTTGTTTGGCGGAATCCACTGGCCTTTGTCCCACCACTCTTTGTCGGGATCCTTCTTGCCTTCCGCGATCTTGTTGCACATGGCTTGGCTCATGATGGAGACTGATGAACCTGTGTCTAACATGGCGTCTACTATGACGCCTTCGACTATACAGGGGAGCCGAACCTTCGGTCCCACCAATGGAGTGCGCTGTTCACTCACATTGCATACTGTAACTGTGATGGTATTTACTTCTCCGTCGCTAGAATCGCTGTCGTCGCTGTTCTCGGCGGTCGTCTGGTTTCCTGAGGCTTGGCCGTCGCCGTCCAGTTGTGAGTCGCCGTCGTCGTGGCTGACGTAGGCGATGCCGCCGTCGTCGACATCTGAATCGCTATCTGAAGACGCATATACCACTTTAGCAGCCACATTCTGTGGTGCTTTTGGACAGTTCCTCGCTCTATGGCCTTCCTCGCCACAGGTAAAGCATGGACCTATTGTCCTAGGTACTGTAGTCGTGGAAGTGGCCTGAGCTGATCGAGTGCCTGAATTAGAGGTCTTTTGGAGCGCGGCTTTGCCGCCTCCCGACAGATAGGCTGCCTGGCGTGATGGCTTAGCGGCCGCGTAACTATCGGCCGGATACGCGGTTGTTGTTCTCGAAGTACCGCGCGTTTGTCCTCTCTGGTTCTGGGATCTCTGTCGGCCGTCTGTCTCTGAACGTTTACGATTAGACTGTTGCGGCGACTTGTCCTTTGTCGTCTTGCCACTTTCGCCAGGTCTGACGGTTCGCTTGTACTCCTCGCGAACGTCCTTCGGAAGAACGATACGGCCGCTGATGGGGTCGACCTTCTTGGAAGTATCTGAACGAATCTTTTCGAGACCCTCACGGGTTCGTTTATTGATATATTCCTGCTCGGCGTCGCGCGAGACTTCCTTAAGCTTCTCGTGCGCCATCTGGGCGTACGAGCGCACGTGGTGCAGCCGAGAATTGCGGCGAATATCTTCGCGCCATCTAGTTGGTAGTCGGCTGAGGAAGGCCGCGGCGCCCTGCTCTTCGCAGGAGCCGACACCGGTGCGGACTTCCGGCATTTTGCGGACGCAGTCACGCACTTGTCGCTCGAGCTTGTCTAAGCCGTCTGCTGTTCCATCCCACGAGAGGGAACTAAGTTCAAGCTGAAGTTCTTCCGCGGTTGGAAGCGGATTGAGGCGTTTGCCTAATTCGATTACCGCTCTCTGAAAACACAAATATTTATAGTCGTCTCGAATCGAGTCCATGTAGATCGCCGCTTGTCCTTTGAGCAGCGAATGGAATTTCTCCGTCCAGTGGCGTGGGTTGAGGTTGACCTGATAAAAGTACATCATGACTTCACGAATGAAGTCATCGTAGTACCTATCGTTGCCCTCGCCGCTGAATTTGGCAGGCGGGCGATTATCGCCGCCAATGGGTGGTCCCCCTGTTCCACCGTCGTCTTCCTGAGGATAATTGCGGTTAATTTCCCGCACTTCGGTGAACAGATTTGGCATATCGCGATTGCGGGGATTCCAATAATAGACGTCGTCTGCGGTCGCTTGTGTAAGCGCCGCCCGTGTCAATAAGCTAGGGTTCAGTTCTGAATAGCCGCCGTCAGGTCGAGTCGAGCGGGAACCCGCTGACGCATTGCTAAACTCACGCAATACTTGTGGCATACTTCGCATGTTGCCCCCACACGTAGGCTGGTACGTGGAAGCATTCTGGATCGCGTCCCGGGCCATCTTATCGATCGCTCGTTGGAGATCGTCCTTGTGAGACCTGATGACCTTCCTCCTGGTACCCGACGAGACGACAGAAGCTCCGTCGTCGCCGTCGCCGCCCCGCGTGGTTGACCTAGGTCGGCTTCCTGAAGCTGAACTTCCTCCCGAGCGCTGTTGATTTCGCGCTATTGTCAGTTCACGTCGCAACACATCATTCTGGCTTTGCTGTAAAGCCAGTTCCTGTTGCAACTGTTCCTTTTCTTTATCGGCGTCAGTCATCTGAGCCGCTGGTTCTCCGGCCAACGTTGACGGCGGCCGTATCGCTGCCGTCGCCGGGTCCGTTCGGCGCTGATTCTCTCGAGCCTGCAATCTCCTATTTCGCCGATTATCCGCCACACTCAGCCCTGAATCAGTGGCCGATGGTGGCGGGTTTTGCGCCGGCGGCGGCGGCGGCGGTGGTTGCTGCTGCTGCCGCTGCTGTTCTTCTTGCCGGCGACGATTGTCTAAATCGAAGGTACTCCTGAAACCGTTTTGCACGTTTATCCCTCGACACAGTGTCACTCTCGGCTGTGGCTGGCCGTTCGCCGGTGGGCGATTGGCATTGGGATTTGGTGGCTGATTAGTGCCACCCTGAGTGTCTTCGTCTGAGACTGCGTCGAGAAAATCTCTCGCCGCCGAAGGGTCTTGGGTGATCAGACTGACAAGTTCGTCTGCCGTCATTCCGGTCCTTTGCCGGAACTGACGCAGTCTACTCGCTACGTCACCCTGTCCTCGCCCTGAAGTCCTAGTAAATGCTGAAGTATGTAGCGATTCTGTAGAACCATGGGGCGAACATTCTTCGATTGGAGGCAGCTGCTGCTGCTCCCTAGGTCGTCGCACAACTGGGGGTTGTACGAACAGTGATTGTCGATTGGGCGGCTGAAAGGAAGTTGTGTTTTGCTGCTGGTTGCTGGCGGTCGCCGGCCGCGCCGGCGTTAGCGGTTGCCCCACTGACGGCGTGGGTCCCGCCTGGGGTGGTGACGCCCTCGGCGGCGTGTGCACCACTGGTGGCGTTTGCGCCACGTTCGGCTGCAGAACCACTGCTGGGGTGGCACTTCTGCTTCCTGGCGGCGGTAGTCCCTGCTGCTGGCCGCCGTTGCCGATCGGCGAGGTCGGCGGCAGTGTACTCGCTGCCCTTGTGACGTCGCCTTGGGTCACGGGGTCCTTGTCGGCCTCCGTGTAGAAGTAGCAACCTAGCTGCATACGCACTCGCATCACTTTGCCATCCAACGAAATCACACGAGTGTCGTCGTTGACGGGGTATTTAGCCACGCATTGTGCAATATAGTCCTCGTCAGCCCGAAGCAACTGCTTGGGTATGGCCGTCGGATCGACCGTAGTCAGATACGGCTCAAACTCACTGCCGGCGTAGTCCCGAAGCACTTCCTCCGTTCGCTTCTCCCACTCGCGCTTGAACCGCTCGAAGAACGATGGGGGCGGAGTATATCTGAAGTCGCTTCTCTGAAGGAACGATGTCATGAAACCGGACAGTTTACGCTTCAATCGGAGCGTTGGAGCCATCGTCGGCCAATTTGACGTATTCCAGAAGTAAGCGAACAAGGTATGCGTGTGAGCATCCTTCACTTTCGCTTCACGTTGGGCTATGGGATCTGGCGATTCTTCCATTACTACCGCCGGCAATTCCCTTAGATAGCTATGAGCCATCTCGACGTACGCCGCCTCGTCCGGGAGCATGTTGATTCGCGGCAAAGCCTGCCGGATTGCCGAGGCACCCTGAGCAATTATGCCCGGGAACGTGTCGACTAGTCGCTGAACAAAACCGCAGTTGACAGTTTGCGAAACGGCGTTGCCGCCGTCAAAGTGACAGCGAAGCGCGTCGGCATGTTGTTGGGTGAAACGGGCCCGTGGCCCGGCCGGCGTCGTCGCGGAAGCCGAAGCTGGCGCGGCGCGCAAATTGCGGCCAATTGTTGCCGAGGCAGGCGTTCGAAGGCGGGCCGACGAAGGCCTGCGAGCCGTGGCAGACATTTCTGAACGCGACCTGTTTCACACACGCACAATTTCGAATCAACGCCCTATGAGGACAGTGCACGGTTTGGTACAGCTGTTCGCTGCACAGAGAGTCGTTGCGGAGAGGAGAGTTGGCGTCCGGCTCGACTTGTCTCGAATCCGCTTGACGAAGGATGAGTTCGGTTGTTGTGTCGCTTGCCCTGAAAGAGAGCACGCACTCGGTACCAAAATGGTCCGACAACCGAACTGTGGATGTAGACTCCTGAAAGAGAACGGTTTTATTTCTCACAGGAGGCAATAGAGACTTGACAGTGAAACCAAAAGATGCGCGCTCCAATCTTGTTAGCTCTGCACTAATCGTACAGATCCGACAAGGATTGACTCACGCTTCCGGGTCACCACTGCAAAGCCGCTACCTGCCGTAACTCGACGGAGAGGGCTGCCTTTACCCCAACCTCTCCTCCGATTACCTAGCGGAGTCGGCCACCCAGTCGGTAGCTGCAGATCTTATTCCACTACCGTTGTCTCCTCACATCCGTTCGTCGACTGACAACACTCCGCGCGACAGCAAGGATAAGGTTCGGAGCCGATTACTCGGTCCTCTAAGACTTCTCTCTCTCGTGACGGAAGCCGTAATCCTCTCGTTGGTCGGATTCCGTAGCTTGGTAGAGTAGATTGCCACTATCTACTGCCTTGGACTTCTTTTGCCCGTTACCCTGCTTTTGTAGCAATAATGGGTAAGCGCACAGGAGATAGTTTCCGGACACAGTAGAAAAGCGGCAGCGCCTAGGATCTTAGGGTTCCTAACACCGCTTTCTGGAACTCCCCTAAGGGGTTTACAGAACGGGCACTTAGACCTCGGAGGGGGAAGGTAGCCTTTCTTTTGGCTTACACCTTTCGGCCGTGACGACGGGCAAGGGTTTGTCCCTCTGACAAGAGTGTGAAGTTATGAAGAATTGGGCCCTTTATATAGACGCTTCGGTCGGCAATTGGGCGTACACAGTACCCCACGAATTTGTATATTACGGTGGTAATATGGTAAATGTTAGTTTGAACTTGAAGCGTGTGGCTGCCAATGTCCATTCCGCGCACCAGAGGCACACAACGTATAAACGCCGGTGCACATCGCACAGAAGCACTGCACAGTTGCACAGTGGTGTTGGCGAAGGAGTTTCCGGTTGTTCTCTCCTGCTGTGCGCCTGGCAAGGTGGGCCGGCACAGGCAGTCGAGAGGCCGGACGGTCGGAAGAGAGGCTCCTGGGTCGGTTGTCGGCCAGGAGGTGGCTCTGGAAGGAGCGTGAGCTGGTTCTCAGCCCGAGGAGGCGGAAGGAGGAGTCGCCGGAGGGCTGAGAGCGCAGCGGTGGGCTGCCTGCCGTCGGACCAGCAGGTGGAGGAAGGCCCATCTTGCTGCAGTTGCACTAGGTATGCTATCTGTGCGCTAAACCCGCCACGTTACCATAAGATCACCTGGTAGCGTCGGCTAATAACGGCGGCTACGTTTCCATGCTTACTTCGCCGACCGCCCTCTTTCTCTTCCGTCAAAGTGCGTTGATTCCACTTCAAAGTGACCACCAAAGCCACTAGTAGACAGAACGTAATGACGGCGCTGGCCGACATCCCAACCACGAAGGCGACATAGTCGTCGAGCGCTTCCAAGGTGATCGCAGAACACCACAGCATCACCTTCTCCCGACTAAAGCCCTTCGAGAAGAGGGGGACGTGGTTTAGAATCGCGGCCAGCCACTGAGAGCAAGCAATTCATGACGACGACGACGACGACGACGACGACGACGACGACGACGACGACGACGACGATGACGACGACGACGGCGACGACGACGACGGCGACGATGACGACGACGACGGCGACGGCGACGACGACGTCGACGACGACGTCGACGACGACGACGACGACGACGACGACGACGACGACGACGACGACGACGACGACGACGACGACGACGACTACGACGACGACGACGGCGACGACGACGACGACGACGACGACGACGGCGACGACGACGACGGCGACGACGGCAACGGCGACGGCGACGACGACGACGACGACGACGACGACGACGACGACGACGACGACGACGACGACGGCGGCGACGACGACGACGACGGCGACGACGACGACGACGACGACGACGACGACGACGACGACGACGACGACGACGACGGCGGCGGCGGCGGCGGCGGCGGCGGCGGCGGCGGCGGCGGCGGCGGCGGCGGCGGCGGCGGCGGCGGCCACGACATACGTCAACCTCACGGGAAATGCTGCGACAAGTGTCATGAATATCGTCGACTGTCGGTGCTCGTAGGTTCTATATGAAACTGCGCCCCACGTGCGTTCGGCAACCAATCCAACGAAGGAAAACATTATCGCGTGTGAGCAAATCCCGACGAGACAAAATGATGATTTGCAGCAGTCCCAATCCGAGATCACTGAAGTTACACAGCAAGCAGTTCGACTTAACTGAGATCAACAACTCAAAACAGGTATGCGGAGACTTTCCCTTCAAGCACTTACAGTGACTTTCGCACCCGCAGTCATGACTGTGCAGAAAACGTGCCCAGTTGAGTAGAATTTCCACATCTTTTAGAAGAAAATAGAAAACAAAAGCGGCACACATAGATGTCAACGAAGCGCGGAGATGCGCGTGACAGCTGTTGAACCTGCAGTTAGCACAGTTAGTTGAACCCGCAACACCCCCACCCCCACCCACCTTGGAATAGGGGGGGGGGGGGGGGGCGTTTTCACGTGGGAGTACCTGATCATAAACCACATCTGCAGGACGCTAGTCGCAACGCCCATAACATTCCAAAGGAGGAGGTTAGCCTGCGCGGCATGGAACCACCAGCTGTCACGAAAACTCGCGAATTCCGCACAACTTTGATTGACTTTGATAGACTTCGTCATAGTATTGCAATGAGCCGAGTCGAATGGGGAAACGAGTCCGCCGTGCTCTCGGAAGAAGAGTAGTATGTAGCTACAGTACCCACATCCGCCGCTGGTCGGGTTTCTCGAAGGTTATTAACACCAGCTGTTTCATCTGTTCTGCAGAACCTTGAGAGGATTCCTATTGATATGATCCGCGCCGCTTATCAATTGACCAAATGTCTCGCGTAGGCTTTGGGACAAGCTCCTGGCGCGACCAATTGTAGCCCGCTAATCACATTTGAATCTCCAAATGATGAGCTTCAAATCCAAATTTTCGCTGAGAACAATGCATGAACAATGTTGAGAACAATGTACAATGCAAACAATGCAATGCGAGATATATAATCTCTCGCTCATTTTCATCGAATCTTTCCTCAATCGCTCCAAAGAAGGGCGTGTTCGGTGCACAAAGGCTAAGGCTCTTCTTCATTCAAAGCTAGAGAACGATTGAAAGCCCTTTGCTTTGCCCAACTGCACGGCTGTCATAATGAGATGAGGTAGGTGCACAAATTGTAGCCGATCTCCAAACGAAAACCGTAGGGAGCAAGAAACACGCAGTAGAGAACCGAGTGGGAGGAGGGGAGTGGGGATGAAGGGGAGGAGGAGGGAGAGTGCATTATAGTATTCTCGATAAGCTGAACCTTGCCTCTCATTTAGCACACTCGGAATTCATCGCTTTGAGTTTTGGCTTGTGTCACCCAGGGCCAAGCAAGGGGCGGTCAGTCGATGAACTGGTGCACCACAGGATCTACAGACGGTTCTCCATCGCTCTTGCGGACAACGTTTTCCTCTTGCCGACTGGAGGATTGATTGTTCGCCGGCTTCGGGCAGCCTGAACCCTCAGCTGGGCCATTGCAGTGTCCTGGTGACTCCACGCTATCCTCCGCTTCCTCGCCAGTTCCTTCCGCCGCCTCTGTCACCGTCAGTTCGTTGGCATACGCGGCGCTGCCGTCACCTTGCGCCTCCCGGTCTTCGCCAGCGGCCTCTGGGACGAGCTCCCTGAAGATGGCCACCACGGAGCGATGGCGTATCTCAGGGAGCAGCAGGGCCATTCCTCCAGTGAGCAGCACGTTGCAGACCACTGTGGGTAGCATAGCCAGAGGGCCCAACTGGTGAAGCAGAGGGAAGAAGGTGAGCACCTGCAGCATGGCGCTCGTCTCGATGGTCACAGAAGCCAGGGCGCACGCGGGCGCCCGGTAGCGCTGCACGGAGATCTCTGCAGGGATGAACTGGCCGATGTGACGCGCCGTCACGGCTGTGAAGCTGCCTAGGGCCACCGCGCAGCCGGCAGCGTGCGCCGACCAGTCGCTCTGAAGGGCATATCGTGTTATTCCACTTCATCTTATTCCCATTCCAATGAAATGACGCTGAGGGAGTTGCAAGCGTTTCAGAGAAGTTTAATAAGATCGAGAGGATTCAGGGTGATTGCATCTCGAAGAATGTGATACGAGGTGAGAATCTGGAATGTGTCAAGCGCAGAGAAATTACGTGTGTATGACCTTCATCACTCCCAGGAACGTGGCTAGTCCAAATGTGCCGCAGGTGAAGACTTGTGCCCAGAGGATAAGAGGACGCCGATTGACGCGTTTGACCATCACCACGTTACTGAAGTCTCCCAGCACAGCCATCACTCCTCTCGCCACCGTGTACATCTGGGCCACAGGGATGCTCAGGCCGCAGTGGTGCAGGAAGACTGGAGACAATGCGAGGATGGATGGTCAGTCACTGTGTTGCGATTGCGAGGAACAGCCGCCGCTTACTGGTCGAGTAGGTGGACAGCAAGTAGGAGCCTGACGCGGTGGCGGCGCAGAGGACAACCACGACGGTGGCCACGAAGCGCGCATGGCGCCTGTCGAAGACCAACTCCGCCATCGTCATCCTGTGGGTTGTTTTCTCGCGATTTACCGAGATCGCCTCCTCTCTGAAGCACGGCTGCTACACAGGCAGTTCACAAATGTGGCTGATATATCACTACGAAACCGTACCGCATCAGCTCCAGCAGGCCGTCTCGCTTGTCTTCCGGTACGTTGTACATCCGCATCGAGGTTCTAGCTGCTTCAGGCTTCTCCTTTGTCAAAAAGAGCCATTTTGGGCTCTCTGGCAGAAAGAGTACGCCTGTCACGATGACGAGAACCATGGGCATTCCGCACAGGGCATAAACGCGCCACCAGCAGCCAGGGGTCCCCAGCGTCGTCTCCAGTGACGCCACGGAGCCAGATAAGTCTCCCACTGGACGCAGGGCCATACTCAACATCATTGCCGCTCCATGAAGTGACGGCGCTGTCGTCTCTGCCAAGTAGGTGTTGCAGATGGGAGTGGCCATGCCAACCATGAAGTGCTGCAGGCTGGCTCCTGAATTAGGGATTGGTACACTTACACTACGACGACAAGTTTAGTTGTTTGGCTTCAGCGGCCTACCCACGCAGAGGAGAATGACGGACTCTAGCGGTTGGGCCGTGGCGAAGGCAAGACAACTGAGCATGGATAGACCAGCGCCGCCAAGCAAAATGCCCAGCTTTCTACCAGCGACGTCGGCCACTCTGTTGCTGAGGAAGGAGCCGACGATGGCCCAGATCGAGGGCAGCGTGAGGAACAGCGACCACACCCACACCAGCGCAGTTTCAGGAACTGCGATTACATAGCGTCCCTGAAAAGGACTTCAGTGGTAAGCAAAATCATGACAATGATTCCAAAATGGCTGCACGCTGCAACGCATCTGGAGGCTGTCGGCTATGAATCGTTCCAGAATGGGCTGCATTGCGTTGACCGTCACAATGAGGTAGAAGTAAGGCACGCCGGTGGTCAAACAGACGAACACGCCGGCCAGATAGGAGCGCCACTCCCACGAGAGAGCGCCACGGAAAGAATTGGGCATTGCGAAGGACACACTGCCAGGCAGTCTTTGTCAGCGGATGAGTGGCATATAGATAGAAGCACCTAGTCGTAACTGAGACGTGAATCTTTCGCGCGGCGAAACAGCCACGGTCATGAGTGCGCGACTGCACAAGAGTGTAATACTAATCGAGTGAATTCCTTTGGTGAGCTTCCCACACAAGAGGCGGCCTCAGTTCAGTGTTTCCCGAGCGCTTGAGCGTACGAGTTACAGGTTTCACGTTGTCTATAAATGGTAATATCGGAAAATAGCGTCGGTGTGTGCCATCGTATAGCTCTCATGCGTGAATAACAAACAAAGCCGAGCAAGTTGCACAATCAGATCATATACATAGTCGTAACTCAGTTCACTGCATAGAACCGTTTTCCTTGGCCTTTTCAACACCACCGAATGCCCGTCTGTTCTTGTCGGTCGACCCTGTTCCGTTTTGCATGGACGCCGTGTGAGTTTGACAGTCTGGCCTGAATGCAGCAACCAAATTCTGCGCAAGCATGGCATTTCTACCAATCATTGATTCCCTTACTTCGCAGCGATCTTCCCTTTTCGGTCAAAGAGCATTGAAGAAACCATATCGGCCAAGGGCAGGGCGACGGAGAGGGCTGCGGGCAGGAAGACGAGACTGTGTGCCAATCCGCAGAGAATGACGAGGCAGATGATGACAAAGAAGGTGCGGATCATATACGCCTCCACAGTCGCCAACACCAGCATGCCCAACACAGTCGACGTCGCACCCTGAAGAGTGAGCCGAACTGAGGGGCGTTGGTGGCGACCTTCAGAAGCGAAGGAAGCGTTTCTTCCCGAGCTGTACATCAGGCCAGCAGGTTCTAAGCGGTTAATCATCCGACCCCACTTGCCTCACGACATTCACTTCACTACGCTTGGCCTTGGGGGCACGCCACACTCAGAGAAAGACGCTCGCCGGTGGACAGCCGACGTCTCTAGGGTACCTGGAAGACGGGCCATCCCAGAGTCTCGAGTGCCTCAATGGCCTGTCCCTTGGGCGTGGAGGCCTGTGACTTGACGTAGGCGTAGCTGATGTGGGCCGAGAGGTCGACGGCGAAGCCGATGGACATTATGATGCAGATGATACTCACGCAGTCCACGTTCACCCCCAGAAAGGACATGTAGCCCACCACACCTGAAGAGAGCTGGGCGTTTTGGAATGTTTCGAGCTGGCTATATATGCTACGGTGACAATAACCGCAGTTAATGGGAGCGGGTGTGCCCTGGTAACAAACTAGTAGAACTCGGCGTGATGAGCGATCGGGGATTCAAGCCTATTTGCACCCAGGCAGATGGAGACGATGGCGAGTGTGACGATGACGGCTGCCGCTAGTGACGGGATGAAGAGTAGGGCGACGACGGCCATGCAGACCACGCAGATGGCCACGTTGCGCAGCATCGTCGGTAGAATCACGATGAACTGATCCGCGAACGGGTAGTAGAGGTGGAAGGAGCTGATGTTGAACTGGGGCCTACAAAATTAATCGATTTCGGTGACATCCGTGCGTCTTTAAAGAGTTGAGTTCTTCTACGCCAACCAGCTGTCGCCGATCTGGCGCATGAGTACCACCATGTCCTTGTGGTCGTTCAGAGTGACGAGGTTGCGCAGGCCCACTTGAAATCGGAATGCCTTTAGCTTGAACTGCTCCTGCAGTGAATCAAGTGATACCTATTCAGTTGTTTACTGCAGTCTCTCACAAGAGAATAACTTGGCAACCATACGAAGCATTCCAGTTCTCTCTCTTTGAACTCGTCCACAGTCATGTCTTCTCCCAGGTCTTCAATCGTGTGCTCGATCAACTGGTCGTCGTAATCAAAACAGAGAATGTCCGTATCCTCCACTGACTTCTGGAACAGTATGTCCAGATTCCAGTCTTCTTTTCCAGCTGGAAGATTTCAATGTGTCTTAGAAACTTGAACGATGACGGACATTCAGCATTAAGAAATGGTGCAGCAGAAAACTCACGCGCAAACTTTAGCCATTCCGATAGCTCCATTCCAAATTCGATCTCATTTGTGACATTTTTCACTTTCGGGTGATAGAAATTGTTGACCTGTCGGCTCTCCTGCAGTTGCTCTTTGAAGAAATTGTACCAGAAGAGGGTGGCATTACTTCTCATGGTGTACTTTGTGTCTTCGAAGCTGCGGACCATTGCCATCAGATCCTTCTCTTGAGAGGCGTTTGTGAAGTCTGGTGGGCTACTGACGATTACCTGAACATTTCAGTTGACAATGTAAACCTGTAGTACCATGGCATTGTAACAATTCTGTGCCTGGCCACTTATGTATCAGATCAGCACGATCGCCAGATGAGAGTTTCTTTCGTTCGTCGCATTTGAAAGACTTTGAAGGATTGCCAGTCTGATACTACCCCTAACCTGTCATCAGAACACTGCTCACTCTGAGGCTGAGGCCTTCCTGCCAGAAGGTCCTTTCCATGAAATCGTAGTAACTGGTAAAGTGATTGGACCGCAGCACAAGCTGATTCGGTTTCATGCCCTCTTCTATGAAGAAACAGCCAGCGATGGCACAGGAGATGTAGACGATAAAGCTGACGAGAATGAAGAACTTGGTAATAGGGTGGAGCAGTAGCGGCCCGTAACAGTTGCGAAAGAATTTGGACACCAAAGTTTCGTCTTCTTTGGAAGTCTGAAAGCGCAACTGTGTTCGTAACTTATGTTTCAAAAGACACGAACGATTCCCGTCCTGTGACTCTTGCTATATGTACATACCTTGTGTTCTTGGTTCACGTAGTCAACTTCCATGGTCCCATTTGACACTTCACCATCTGGAATGACGCAGTTGCCACCAGTGTCAATCGCATGAGACACTTGGACAGGAACATTTGCATGGTTTGGTTGATTCGGCATGGTAAAGGCTCCATCAATCTTTGTTGGTTTTACTGTATCTGCATTGCCGATGGTAATTTCTCTTGAGCTACTGGTCGTATCAGACAAGGAGTCTGCGCAGTTTTTCGGCCGCTTTTTCGACCCTGCGAGGAGGTATTTCCGAAGACAGTTCCCTAAACAATGTGGAACTTCACACACAGTGAGAGTACGCAATCTCTACATAGACCACACGTTACCCTTCGTTGCCTCAATTGCGACCACATCCTTGCAAACGATCAGCGAATGTTTGTTATTTGTCTCCAAGTCGCCAGCGATACACAGAACTGCCGTGAAGAACGTCAACTGGTAGACATCTGAAGCGCCCAATGGCTGAAGAGGCTTCTGCGTTGCTGTTCAGTGGTAGCTGCAGCGCTGTCACTGACGAGAGAAATATCGATCGACTCACAGGTGAAGAGTATGCCGGCGGCTGTGTAGCTGCAGAACATGAAGACGGCGGGCAGAGTGGTGTAGCAGCCGATGGCGAAGGCGAAGAAGTCGGTGACCGAAGTGATTGTGATGGAGACGGCAGCCTCCGACAACGCGTAGGCCACGCGCACTCGCGTACTGTCATTGCGACTGGTGCGGTGCCACGCGGCAGAGACGATGAACATGTCGTCCACGCCGATGGCTGAAGTTGGTGTTAGTGTAGCTACAGTAGTCGAAACGTTTCAGGATGGTTACATAAGGTCTTGCTGGCTGCATTTCGTTACTGAGCTCCATGTGTTGGGAATTCCACTTCGTAGAATTCGTCAATAGTGCTAGCGGCGCTTACAGATGATGAGGAAGGGCATGACGCTGATGAGGACGTTGTACTCGGCCCCAAGGAGAAGCAGGGCGCCCATCCCACTGAGAATGGCCAAGCCAGAGGCTGCGATGCCAGCGAGAGCGAAGGCGGGTTTCGTTCGAGCCCAGTCGATGGTGGTCACGCCCTCCTTGTGAAGTAGGACGAAGCTGAAGTGTTTGCATCAGCATAGAAGTTGATGACAGAGCCAAAATTAAGCACGAAACAACCTGCAGGCGGTTGCAAAGGCGGTCAGAACGACGAAGGTGACCACGAAGTTTGGATAGAAGGTCTCGTGGACCTTCAGCAACCCTTCCGACAAAGTGTCGTTTTGATAGAGGCCGACGTCCCACAATTCTAAATGGGCAGTACGAATTAATCCAAAAGTGTTTATCCTACTGTCAAAACAGCGCCGGATCCAATTTTCTTGTATCTTAGTACTCACCAGACGGGCTGGAGAAGACCAGGTAGTCCCTGAGTTTCCTCTGCCACACCTTGCTGTAATGGGTGATGTCTGGAGTGTCTCTCAAGTTGTAAGTTAATCGAACTCCCCTAGCATAGTCAAATGTCCCGTTCGTTTCATTGAGTAGACGGACTCCGCCGACAACGTCACCAAGGTAGATCGGGTTGTCAGATTGGTACGAGACTGGATATTTCAAGTCAATCTGAAGAGTAGTTTGGAATGGTCTGTGGGTGGTGTGAGTATTTGCACATTGTAATTCATTGTCTATATTTACTGTGTGAAACATTCTTCGCCGTTTTCGAATGAGTCTAATGTAACAAGGCGCTGGTCTATGTAGCATCTCGCGGAGCCCACTGAAGTTGAAATGAAAGCAAGCCTCTGACCTGCCGAAGGATCAGCTCCTGAAGAAACTCTTTCTCCTTCTCATCGTTGCCTTCCATCCGTCTGACCCTTTCCTCCTTGTCTTGCAGGAGTTCTATGTGACCATTCTGGAAGCACTCGTACTGGTACTTGAAACAGAAGTAGGGGTAGGCCTTCTTCTGTTTCTCTCCTCCCTCCACCAGCGAAGGCACTTCCACCGTGATGTTCTGGGTGATGTAGCGATCGATACGCTTCAAGTCCTCCAGGTAGTCGTAGCGCAGTGCGTTGCCTGTTAGAGTAGTGAGGCTAAGGCGTTGGGCGCTAATGTCGGCGCTACAAACTCGGCGACCGATAGGCATGGGTAACAGTAGATCACCGACAGCCCCACACAATCGATAATGACTACACTAAGTAGGGTAAGTGCAACATCTTTCCCCTCCTCTGTGTGCTCTCTTCACCTCTGTCCTTGGGCATGAGGACGATGTCGTTCCAGGTGTTATAGTCGAAGCTGCGCCCGGGGCGGAATCTACCGTCCCTGGCCGGCCACAGTTCCACGGCCGTCTGCTTCTCCCTTCTCCATCTCGAGTCCGTCGGAGTGAAGGCGTATTCCACTTCCACAGTCGTCCGTTCCTCTTTGTAGACGAAGCCGTAGCAGAGAAGCGCCGTCAGCAGCGGGGGCAGAACGAGAAGTACCCATCGGATACGGTAGGCCAATAGACCGTATCGGAAGAACAGCTTGCGAAAGAGGTGATCGAACCAGCCGGACCGTTTGGCCATATTGTTTTTGCCGAGTTGATAGTGCGATAAGTGTTTATGCACGTAGTAAGAAGAAGAATCAAGTCGACCGCCTGACTGCCTACACTAAGACGCGTCGTGTGCTGAGAGTCGGTTATGCGAGTTGACGCGTGGGCGAAATTGGTGTAAGGCAAACGGCCCACTCCTGACGCTGCCTACGTAGGTACCTGCTGTACGTGAGAGCGTCGAGACAACTTCTTGAATTGTTACCGACACAACCGTGCAGAGTTCCGAGCGCTTCATCGATCGTTGGACGTGGAGTGCACTTGATGCGTCCGCCCGCGAAGTACTTGACGAAAAATTTAACTGCTGCGCTCCCTACATACGTACATGTAATCTGAGTTCCTGCACGTCAGCGGAATCAACTGAAACGAACTCCGAGAACATTCCAATTAAACCACGGTTGAAACGTTCCTCTGCCAATCAAATGTACGCTACACGAATGGGGCCCTGTGCAGACTAGGCGCAGTAAATTACCGCAGATTTTACAAGGCTCCTACGCCTCGTGCACATCCAAATGTTCCACGACAGCAGGGACAATATTTTCGCATCATGAGCTGACATCTGTATAATACATAACACAGTCGGGTCCAATCACTAGCATTCGTCTTCAATGGAGTCACTCTTCTGCAGATCACCTTCGTTCCTTGGCGACAAGGCCTTTTCCGCCGACAACCCTCCATTAGTAGTCACAACCTTGGCAACGTTGTCCGGTTGGCTGAGAGAGTGACTATTTAGGTACCTAGGTACCAGAAATGCCCAACAAAACGAGCCAACAACAACTAAACCAACCCAGTGGCAACATTCCCTTTCCGCTTGAAAAGGAGCGCTGAAAGAGTGTGAGTCAAGGGCAGGGCGACGGAGAGGGCGGCGGGCAGGAAGACGAGACTGTGTGCCAATCCGCAGAGAATGACGAGACAGATGATGACGAAGAAGGTGCGGATCATATAGGCCTCCACTGTCGCCAGCACCAGCATACCCAACACAGTAGACGTCGCACCCTGAATGTTGGGAACGTAAGGAGTTGCGAAGATTATTTGGTGTTGTCCAGAAGATGTTTTATAAATCACAGAAACGGCAGCCTATACTGTGGCAGATCAATATGTACAGGCCTGCGTGTCCTCATCTCGTTTGCATATCTTCGTCAATAGCCGTTTTGTCCACGTTATCACAGCTGAATGCTACATTATCCTATCGTTGGGGATCGATCGGCGCCTTATCGTGCATAGGGACAGCCCTTCACCTGGAAGACGGGCCATCCCAGTGTCTCGAGAGCCTCAATGGCCTGTCCCTTGGGCGTGGAGGCCTGTGACTTGACGTAGGCGTAGCTGATGTGGGCCGAGAGGTCGACGGCGAAGCCGATGGACATTATGATGCAGATGATACTCACGCAGTCCACGTTCACGCCCAGAAACGACATGTAGCCCACCACGCCTGAAAATGGGAACTGGTAAATGTTTCGCCACAGCTACACGTAACAGCGCAGTAGGAAGAAGCAAGTGTTACTTACCCATTGAAATATAGAAAGGGAAGCCTGTGTGAGCGCTTACATGCCCTTCTAAAGGACTGCTCGAGTGCAGTGGTCGATGCAATGAGCGATCGTGAATTGAACAGAGCCTGTTCTCACCCAGACAGATGGAGACGATGGAGAGTGTGACGATGATTGCTGCGGCCAGTGACGGGATGAAGAGTAGGGCGACGACGGCCATGCAAACCACGCAGATGGCCACGTTGCGCAACATCGTCGGCAGAATCACGATGAACTGATCCGCGAACGGGTAGTAGAGGTGGAAGGAGCTGATGTTGAATTGGGGCCTGCAAATGAGTGGCTTCGCTGCAGTGACGAGCCAGTGACTTCGCCGCGGGAAAGACCACCAACCAGCTGTCGCCAATCTTCCTCATGAGTACCACCATTTCCTTGTGGTCGTTCAGTGTCCACAGATTACGAAGGCCGACTTGGAACCGAAACGCCTTCAACTTGAACTGCTCCTGAAGACAACGTCTCATTGCGACAGAGCGGCGTCACGACTCAACATTGCAAGTACTCTCACGTACATTGCACTCCAGTTCCGTTTCTTTGAACTGCTCGACTGTCATGTCTTCTCCCATGTCTTCGATGGTGTGCTCTATGAGTTGGTCGTCATAGTCAAAACAGAGAATGTCGGTGTCCGCCACAGACTTCTTGAACAAGATGTCCAGATTCCAATCGTCCTTGCCAGCTGAAAGCGTTTGAACTGTATTTGTGAAACATTTGGCTGATCGAGAGTAGCACAATTTCACCTAGCTGTCAAAGCCTACCGAAAAGAAACTCACGTCCGAACTTGAGCCACTCGGACAGCTCCATTCCAAACTCGACTTCATTGGTGACGTTGGTCACCTTTGGATGGTAGAAGGTGTTGGTCCGGCGGCTCTCGTTCAGCTGCTGATTGAAGAAGTTGTACCAGAAGAGCGTGGCGTTGCTCTTCATGGTGTAGTGCGTGTCCTCGAAGCTGCGCACCATCGCCATCAGCTCCTCTTCCTGGGTGGCGTTTGCGAAGTCTGGTGGGTTGCTGACGATTATCTGAAAGTAAATTTTAATTATTGGTCGAACAACGAACATCTGAATGTGCACTCTCCCCACCCTCAAGCTCATGCCTTCCTTCCAGAAGGTCTGCTCCATGAATTCGTGATAGATTTTACCGTAGTTGGTATTCAAGACGAGCTGTTTGGGATTCAGACCCTCTTTGATATAAAAGCAGCCGACGATGGCAAATGCGATGTAGACCACGAAGCAGACCAGGATCGCAAGCTTCGTAATGGGATGAAGGAGAAATGGCCCGTAGTAGTGAAGGAAGAACTTTGCCACCAATGTTTCTTCATCTTTGGAAATCTGAAGAGCACCACACTGTGGAAGTCGTCTTGACCAGTCCATGAAACATTTCCTGGATAAACCTGATGCTGCTTGTCCAGGTAATCCACATCCATTTCTGCCACTGAAACCTTCTTTCCCGAGTCGCGGCTTATGCCGTTGTGGGCAGTTGGGTGAGTCTGCTTGACAGCGCCATTGCGATTACTTGGGATGGGGCGATCACATGAACCATTCGCTCCGCTTCCATTGTTGCCGACAACCTCAGTGGGTGCTGACTCTATCTGTCTTTCAGACGAATTCGTGTTATCAGTTGCGGGCTGACTCCTTTTGGTGCCGATGCAGAGATATCTTCTGGTAAGGCTGTCTAAATGAATCGAAAATACCGTACATTGGAACCTGTGGCTAGCATAACAGTCAATATAGCCGCTGCAAACCTTTGGCCTCATTGAATCCAGCCGCCTCTTTGCAAATGAGGAGCGAGTGCCTATTGTTGGCCTCGAGGTCGCCGGCAATGCACAAGACCGCGGTGAAGAATGTGAGTTGGTAGACATCTGAAGATACAGAAAGAACGCCAACATAATTCCCTAGGTATTCCTTACATTCAGGTTCTATCTGTTCATCATGTACATAAGTGGTGTGCTGCAAAGTCGGCTTACAAGTGAAGAGTATGCCGGCGGCTGTGTAGCTGCAGAACATGAAGACGGCGGGCAAAGTGGTGTAGCAGCCGATGGCAAAGGCGAAGAAGTCGGTGACCGAAGTGATTGTGATGGAGACGGCCGCCTCCGACAACGCGTAGGCCACGCGCACTCGCGTGCTGTCATTGCGACTGGTGCGGTGCCACGCAGCTGAGACGATGAACATGTCGTCCACGCCGATGGCTGAGGGTGGAAACGATCACGAAGTGTTTCAGAAACGAGCCTTAAGTTTTGGTTAACTAGGCAATGTTGTTGGGGTCCAAACAAGCTGTTTTAAAAAAGTTGAGTTTGTTATTAATACAGAGTGGTTTGTGAGTGTTTTTAAAGTGAAAGAGTAAAAGAGTGGATACTTTTGTAAAGTATTTCGAAGCCTTTCCGATATGACGCGCGCCCGCCCAGAGTCCACTATTCATGCGCTACTTCTGACACGCTCCTTTCTGAGGGGTTCTTGCAGGGCAACATTGGGATCGCCCGGGATTAATTTTTTGAGCAAGACACACGCATTTCTGAGCGGTTGTTGCAAGGCAACATTGGGATCGCCCGGGATTATTTTTTTTAGCAAGACACACGCATTTCTGAGCGGTTGTTGCAGGGCAACATTGGGATCGCCCGGGATTAACTTTTTTAGCAGACAAAGTTGTTCGTAAGACAAGGGTTTAAAAAAACAAAAGTATTTCTTTGGGAATGACCGTTCAACAACTGCCTCAACGTAAGCTTTCAAACGGTCGAACGAATGCCGCGCTACAACGTAAGACGAGCGAGGTAGGGCCGATTTGCTGTTTGAACCTTTGAGTTACTGTAGCTCGCCAATTTCAACCTTTCGAATCTCGACTTCTCTTAACGGAATGATTAGTGTGACGAAACCTATTCAACAAACTCAAGATCGTCTCTCTACGACGGAAGACGAGCGAGTTAGAGAAGTTTTCCGTTTTGAACTTTTGGGTTACTGTAGCTCGCGATATTCAAACTTTTGAGTTTCGACCAATAGAAGAAAGAACAAATGATCAGTGAGTCAAGAGCTATCCAGCAACTCAAGATCGTCTCTCTACGACGCACGCTGAGCGAATTAGAGCGATTTCTATGCTAAAAACGCGAGAATGTCGCTTTTCGTGTTGCGTGTTTGCGTAATTAAGAAAATTTTTAAAGCCAAATGAAAGAGCACGTCGAGACCTTTTAATTGACCTATCGCACGGCGCTCTACGACGTAAGACGAGCGTGTTAGAGCCGTTTTGCGTTTTGGACCTTCACGTTACTATAGCGCGCGCAATTCAAACTTTTAAATTTCGACTTCTCTTAACGGAATTATCAGTGTGCCGAAACCTATTCAACGAACTCAAGATCGTCTCTCTATGACGGAAGACGAGCGAGTTAGATAAGTTTCGCGTTTTAAACCTTTGGGTTACTGTAGCTTACGAAATTCAAACTTTTGAGTTTCGACCAATAGAAGAACAAATGATCAGTGAGTCGAGAGCTATCCAACAAACCCAAGATCATCTCCCTACGACGCACGCTGAGTGAGTTAGAGCGATTTCTGCGTTAAAAACGCGAGAATGTCGCTTTGCGTGGTGCGTGTTTGCGTAATTATGACCAGGCAAGTCGTCCGGGGGACGCAGTATACTCCACAAATTTGAACTCCTACGCACGGTGACTCCTCTCCTGTTGTAGCCTCCTGACACTCCCAATCGCAAAACTAATGCCGAATTCGTGATCTACATCCCAGAATACCCCAGAATCGACATACAACACCCCAAACTTCATATGGACTCGCAGAACCAAAATTCTGCACTTGTGGTACGGTAGCATGCGAATTCGTCATAGGTATGGTTAAACATCATCTAAACGCTAAACGAATGCCAAATTCGTAATCAGCGCCCCCGAAAACCTCGAAATCGAGTATAATGTCGCGAAAGTCGACCCGACACCCAGTATTCAAATGGACGCGGCAGGGTTACTGTAGCTCTGCAAATTTGCCAAAAACACTTTTCTGGACCAAATTTCAACGTAGAATCGTTTGAAACCACTTTTGAACCGATTCGGCAACGCATTCGAGCGCTACAGACGCTGAAACGCGAAAAGCGCAATTTTTGACCCCGGAGTCAAAAAAGTTCCACCAAGATAACTTTTTTGTGTCTCAACCGATTTTCTCCGTTCATGGCTCATTCGATAGAGGACATATGGGAAGGAGCAACAAAAGCAGTCTCGCGGCTCTAGCCGCTACCTGTCGCGCACAGCAAACCGTCAAAGTCGGAAAATAGCGAAAAATCGCGAATTTTTCAAATTTGGCGCCAAAATGGGTCCCGCAGCGATCCAATTCATTTCTTCCACCCTCGGCCCTATCGCGTACTACAACATATCAAAAGATAGTATATACCATTATATGCAACTTTTTCGAGTTCTACCTTGCCTAATGCATTTTTCAGTACTTTGAAAATTTAAATTTTTGAATTTCCCGCCAACGGTGTCCCGCAGCGTGACCCCGTTTGGTGTCCACCCTGCCCACCGAGTAGGCCTACCCAACGCAAAAGACCGTTTGGAAATCGGCCGCTTCACGCGCGAACGCCGTTGACTCAAAGTTTCTGCTTTCGCGCACAAACGCTATATACTCCACACTTTTTTGTGGAGTATAAAAATTTTTAAAGCCAAATGAAAGAGCACGTCGAGACCTTTTAGTTGACCTATCGCACGCTGCTCTACGACGTAAGACGAGCGAGTTAGAGCCGTTTATCATTTTGACCTTCGGGTTACTGTAACTCGCGAATTTCAAACTTTTGAATTTCGAAACCTCTTAGCGCAATTCTCAGTGAGTCTAGAGCTATCCATAAAGTCCAAGATCGCCTTCCTACGACTTTCCAACGCCGAGATCTGAGAGCGTGACGCACGCACGCACGAACTCACGTACGCACGCCGAGCTCTTGATAGGGTTCGCTCGGCTGAGGCCGAGCGAAACAAGTCTCTTTTAAAAAGCGGAGTGGTTTTGAGCTTAGAATTTTTACTGAGATTGTAGCAAGGCCCTTTCCGGTTTCGTGCAGCGTCTTTGACTCTCCTCGCGACTACACTTTTTGGAGTGGTCTTGCTGCGCAACATTGGTATCGCTCGGGTTTAATTCTTTACACCAAGAAGATCATCTTTTAAGACTACATTTTAAAAAAGGCACTGGAATCTAACGCAAAACTACAGGTTAATTGTGAGCATGACTTGATGTTGGCTTGCAGTGACCTCTTCAGCGATGTCAAGACCGCCGCTCTGCAACGCACGAGTGCCAAGATATAACAAACCAAAATCTGCAGTTTTCATCGCGTTTTGGTTACTGTAGCCCTCTCATTGACCTTTTGAAAGTTTTTGTTGTCGGATTCTTGCTCAGGAGGTCGAGCGCTTCATTTTGATATGCGATTCGACTAGGTGCGATGAAGTTTTGACTTTTCGCGGACATTACTTCGAAATACTGTAGCGCGCAATTTTTAAAACTTGTTATTATTTCGACGTCACCGTTCGCGAGAGTAGTCCGAGGGCTACCCGTCGATGTGTCGAACTCAACCCAGCGACGTCAGACAAGCGAGTTATTAAGCCCGAAGCAAGCGTGTCGTTTCCAATTTTCGACGCGTTTTGGTTACTGTGGCTCTCTGTTTAAACTTTTAAAACTTTTTGTTGTCGGATTCGTGCTCAGGAGCTCGAGCGCTTCACTTTGATATGCGATTTGACTAGCTTCGGTCAACTTTTGTCTTAAAATGGACCTCACTTTGGGATACTGTAGCGCGCGAGTTTGAAAACTTATTTCAGTTTTGAACACTCAGATGGCGAGAGTAGTCCGAGGACTACCCGTCGATGTGTCGAACTCAACCCACCGACGTCAGACAAGCGAGTTATTAAGCCCGAAGCAAGCGTGTCGTTTCCAGTTTTCGACGCGTTTTGGTTACTGTAGCTCTCTGTTTAAACTTTTGAAACATTTTGTTGTCGGATTCGTGCCAAGGAGCTCGAGCGCTTCACTTTGATATGCGATTTGGCTAGCTTCGGTCAACTTTTGTCTTAAAATGGACCCCACTTTGGGATACTGTAGCGCGCGAGTTTGAAAACTTATTTCAGTTTCGACCACTCAGACGGCGAGAGGAGTCCGCAGGCTACTCGACGATGTCTCAAACTCCACCCTACGACGTCGTACGAGCGAGTTATTAAGCCCGAAGCTAGCGTGACGCACGTACGTACGTACGCACGTACGTACGTACGCACGTACGCACGTACGCACGTACGCACGTACGCACGTACGCACGTACGCACGTACGCACGTACGCACGTACGCACGTACGCACGCCGAGCTCTTGATAGGGTTCGCTCGGCTGAGGCCGAGCGAAAAAAGGTCGTAGTCAACGCGTTCTGACATAGGCTTCCTTTCTTGTTTCTTTTCTTCTCCATGACGTGCTGTGTGGTTCGACTCACAGATGATGAGGAAGGGCATGACGCTGACGAGGACGTTGTACTCTGAGCCGAGAATGAGCAGGCCGCCCATCCCACTGAGAATGGCCATCCCTGAAGCGGCGATGCCTGCCACTGCGAAGGTCGGCTTCGTTCGGACCCAGTCGATGGTCGTCACTCCCTCCTTGTGAAGCAGCACGAAGCTGAAGTATGCATAACACCATCACACACCTACAAAAGTTCATGATTCGACAGACAGACAACGCAACCTCCCCCAACCTGCAAGCTGTTGCAAAGACTGTCAGCACAATGAAGGTGACGACGAAATTGGGGTAGAACGTTTCGTGAACCTCACTCAGCCCTTCGGCCAATGTGTCGTTCTGGTAGAGTCCGAAGTCCCACAGTTCTGAACAGACTTCCAAAACGTTTCGCGCTTGGTCCAGGGTTCAATTGGCTTACATGGAACGGTAGTTAGCTGACCTAGTCATGCATAATGTCGCAAGTGCAATTGTTCGTAATTTTCTTCCACCTGAGGGCTTCGAGTAGATCAGGTAGTGTCTCATCTTCCTCTGCCACTCTTTGCTGTAGTGGGTGATGTCGGGTGTGTCCCTGAGATTGTAAGTCAGGCGAATTCCGCTCGCGTATTTGAATGTCCCTTCAGTTTCATTGAGTAGCCGCACTCCGCCAACGGCGTCCCCAAGGTAGATTGGCTCTTCGGATTGGAAGGCCACTGGATATCTTAAGTCGATCTGAATGGGGAGACGCTGCAACGCTCGAAGATCGTCAGCCGTTAGGAGTTTTAAATCGAAAGCCGTGTTACTGCAAGCGAGTTGCCTGATTTAGCATGTCAACTTAGGTACCTTGAAACGATTACTGATGGAGTTGAGAATGAAAGGCAGGCAAAGAGGCGACTGTTGTAAAACCAATGCCTCCTCCTCTGAAACAGCTCTGAAACGCGTTCCAATGAGCAGCAAGCAGCACAGACCTGCTCAAAGATCAGCTCCTCCAGCAGCTGCTTCTTCTTCTCGTCCCAGTCTTTCAGTTGTCTGAGTCGCTCGTCCTTGTCCTGCAGCAACTCCATGTGGCCATTCTGGAAGCACTCGTACTGGTACTTGAAGCAGAAGTAT
Organism: Linhomoeus sp. GSCO2_2; assembly: GCA_030248115.1. Taxonomy (NCBI): domain Eukaryota; kingdom Metazoa; phylum Nematoda; class Chromadorea; order Monhysterida; family Linhomoeidae; genus Linhomoeus; species Linhomoeus sp. GSCO2_2. The sequence continues at coordinate 28,161 of JASAMZ010010525.1, forward strand.
GGGTACGCCTTCTTCTGCTTCTCTCCTCCTTCCACCAAAGAAGGAACCTCCACGGTGATGTTCTCGGTGATGTAGCGATCGATGCGCTTCAAGTCCTCCAGATAATCGTAACGCAGCGCGTTGCCTAAACAAGCAAACATTAGACACAATTCTCATTGTGCACCAACAACGACAAAACCGAGCACCACTTGCAGAACGTTTCTACGCACTATAATCCAAAGAAGTAGCGACTGTGAAACATTCCTGAGATGTGCGGCGGATCGTCAGACGTGCACTACCAGAGATTTCCGCTTAATCGCTCCCGCTTGCATTCACCTTCAAGACCGCACTGTTAGTGAGAGGAAGGGTTGTTTTAAAGCGATAGCCGCAGTATCAGACTTCCCTCACCTCTATCCTTGGGCATGGCGACCACGTCGTTCCAGGTGTTGTAGTCGAAGTTGCGCCCGGGCCTGAATCTGCCATCCTTAGCCGGCCACAGTTCCACGGCCGTCTGCTTCTCCCTTCTCCATCTCGAGTCCGTCGGAGTGAACGCGTACTCAGCCGAAGTGGTGGTACTTTCCTCTTTGTAGACGAAGCCGTAGCAAAGAACCGCCGTCAGCAGAGGTGGCAGAACGAGAAGTACCCATCGGATACGGTAGGCCAACAGGCCGTAGTGGAAGAACAGCTTGCGAAAGAGGTGGTCGATCCAGCCGGAACGTTTGGCCATGACTTGTTTGTCGCGCGTACTTAGTTTGTTTGGACAACAATAGTTCGCGGACTTCTGGTCAAAGGCGATTCGATGCACGCACTGAATGCGGCGCGGCGCGCAGCGCAGTAACACATCAACTGGACGTGGGCGCGCACTCGCGCTCGAAGACGATTCTGCGCAAGGGGGCATCATAAGTTGACGACAGACCTCGCGCGCTGGTTGTCTACGTAGGTAGTAAGACAACTGAATTGTCGCGGGGGACCGAAAACTCCTTCGCATTCTTTGACTCGAGTGGCTGTGCGAACAGCGGCAATGCCAGTGTTCTGAGCCTGCGTCTCTACTCTCAATCTGACTTTCTGAAAGCATGTAACCTTCCTAGGACCTATGTAGGTATGTACATACATACTGGACACGATTGCAGTTGCAGTTGTTAGACAGAACCCGAAACTCCACGAGAAGCGTTTATGCAACTGCGCCGCTGATGCCAAGCGCTCGAATATAGTGGGAGATGAAAGAAACGTTGTCTCTAATGTTTGGTCCCGATAAGTACCGTTTGCAGTTTGGAACCGACTTCAACGCTGATCCTTGGGTTCAATTTTATCTCAACAAAACTTGAAGCAAAACCCACGATCAAGTGGTGTGAAATCTTCTATTAGAGTCGTGTCTCGTTTACCTAACCCCGTTCGTAAGGCTGGCACCAGGTCTTCAAGCGATATTATCGTGCTGAAGCAGAACGGGAACATAAACGCAAGATCAAAGAGAGTACGAACTTACTGCATGCTATCGTGAAATATGTACACATAGGTAAACCCGAGTATAGAAATCTCCAGCCCGACCCCAATCACGAGAGCGAACTACACACCGTTCCATGACCAATAAAGAAGCGGGGTTCATGGCGCTATTGCCCACGCAATGACCGTGCGTCAGCAGCTGCGGTCATTGGGGACCGGCTACCGCTACCTATATAGCACTTCTGGAACCTTTCCTTGGTCCTTCAGGAGGACAATAGGATCGATGTGGGGCTTTCCGCTCTGACGATTGACGGCCGTCATGGTGTTCCACTTGACTCCAGTGAATGATAGATTTGACCTTTGGTTGTTTATACATACCTAAATGCGCATGCGCACAAACCCAACTTGGACAGCGTTTTCATTGCTGGCCGATGAAGCTGATTTTGCCAACTAAATGAGGCATAAATCAAGATGCAAACTTCCTGTAGAATAGCGACCGAGCGTATCGGACGGTAGTTGTATGAAAATACATATCGGATGACATAGTTGTACTCCGAGGTGCCTATGCGCGACAGTGTTTTGGAAATTGGAGCTACGTACCTCTTTCGTTACTGCGTCGCCCATGGTGGCAAACCTAATGGGAGTTCCGTCCTGGCGACGGCGAGTCCCTAAGTGACGGCAATCGAGTCCCGCAAACAGTCAGGCGGCGGTGTTTCCTTTCGTCAGTCGATCGCTAGAATTGGCCATTGCCGTTGCGCAAGTGTTGTGTGTATGCTGTTGACGTGGCACGAATAAGCGCGCGACCAATGGACAGCAACGAAGAGTGCTCCCGCAAGCGTTGTCCTTACATGGTGTCGCTTCGATGGCTGATCAACTACGGCAAGGCGACGGGCCAGTTCTCCTTCGGGTTCGTCAAAGGAAGGCCGACCTTCGTCCAGACTCTCCAGGTTGTGGCATGGCGCAATTGCCCTGAGAGGCACGCCATTGCCCGTGCAAGTTTCAGATCCTGTTCAACGGGGCGCAGGCAATTCTCTTGACCGTGATCACGACGAGAATCGCCCTATACATTCGTCCAGGAGAAGAGCGCCTGGACGCGAGAAGTTTTCAGAAGTTTCTTTCACTCGCCTACTGCCTGCTGTCCACGGTCAGCATGTACGCCAGCCTGAACGCCCAGCGACGCCTGCCGGGAGTCCTGAAAGCCCTGTTCGAATGTCAGTGTGTGTTGGGGTTGGACGAGAAGTGGGTAGCAATACAAGACATGCTGGCTCCGGTGTACTATCGCAGACCAAGAGAAAATCCAGACACCGTCTCGACTCAGTCAGCGGAGGCTCTACTGGCTCGCGATGGGGCTGGTCGTCGCCTGCGTCGTCCTGTCCCTGCTCGACGTCATGACTGTGCCGGTGGCCGCGGCTGGTCTAGTGGAGCTTCCGTTCGTTCCCGTCTTCATCCCCGACGCGCCCTACGTCGACGCCTTCAACTGCTTCGTCATACAGAACAGCCTCTCCTACTGCGCCGCCCTCTACATTGCCCTGACGTCGATTCTCATCTTGGCTATCAGAGGCGGGTCACACGACTATACGTTCGCAGAGCGCACACACAGCAGTGCAGCTGACGCTCTCGCTTTAGACCTGCGACAAGACATGCGTTCCACGCGCGATCCGACCGCGCACTTGGTGCGCCAGCTGCAGCGTCGCCACCAGTGTCTCTTCCAGCTGTGCCGCCGCTTCGACAGCATCTACAGCGTGTACATGTTCGTTCTCATCGCCGTCTACATACCCATCTGCCTCTTCTGCGTCTACATCGTGATGAGCACCCAATTGGCAGCCATGACGGTGGCCATGTTCTTGGTCTGGTGGTCCCTCATCACCTGCCAATTGGCCGCATTCGTCGTGCCTGCCGTCCTGGTACAGGAAACGGTTGGTGAGACCAGTTCTACAGGGTGCGACAAAATAAGTGGGCCCTAACTTTGCGGCTGTCATTCTCAAGCCTCACTTAATATACCAGGCCCAAATTTGGGCATGACGTACAGCAGGGTGTTTCTAATAAACTGTGCAAATTTCTTGGCAATCGGTGCAACGCACGGAAGATGGCGTCGCTTTGGCCAATCCCATGTCGAAAATCGTATGCGACTCTTTCCAACCGCAGTGCCAGAGGTGATGGGCGAGGCCGTCCTCGACTCCTCGAGGGCCTCCTTCTACGTGGTTGAAAAGCGCCGCACCATTTTGGTGTGGGGTCTGGCAAAACGACGCCATTTTCCGTTCGCTGCACCGACCACTACGAAATTTGCACAGCATATCAGAAACACCCTAATAGTAGGCTGTATCCAAACTTGGCCCGGATATCTTGAGGCAGGCTTCAGAATGACGGCCGCAAAGCTCACTTATATTGGTGCACCCTGTAGATACATAGATTCGGTGCTTTCTCACTGTGCTGAATCTATTGGGGAAGCTGCTTGAACTTCACCCACGTATGTTTGCGACGAGGAGTGCGCTGCGCTCTTGATGCTTTGCGTGTTGCTGCGCACGACCCTCCGGACGGCCATCTGTTTCCAGGGTTATGAGCTGACCTCCACCGCCTACGAGATGTACAACCGAAGTGACGAGCAAGCGAATATCGGCCTGGTCGGTAGCAGAAGACAGATTCTTATGACGAATGCGCAGAAGTCGCGCACCGCTGTGTTTCAGGAGTTTCAATTGTTCACGAGCCAAATGTGGCATAACAATCTGGCGCTGACGGCTGCCGGCTTCTTCACCGTCACGAGGTCTTTCGCCCTGACGGTACTTGCGTTGCGTGTTTGTTGGCCGACTGGATTGCCTTCTACTTATGTAGGTACTTCTAAAGTGTAGGCGTAATATACTAGCCTTGTTCTTTGAGGTCTTCTCAGCGACGGCCACCTACTTCGTGGTGCTGCTGCAGTTTGACCAGTCGGGTGGCGGCGCCACATACAACTTTTTGCTTCGCAATCACACCGACAGATACTAAATCGCGGATTCATAGTATTGTGGACGGGGCTGCGGCATTGTAACCTTGTCTTGGATGTTCGTATTGTTCCTGCGTCTTGATGCCAATGGCGATCTCTGTCATGCTAACAATCCCAGTGCTACCCCATGCGTACAAGTGCGTACACGAATGTGTACAAAGCGTGCAACGTTGCGCACATCTTTGGTAGACTTTTCTCTTTCGAGGCCTTCTCACTATTCCGATCTGAAGTGCTAACTCATCGTAACGCCTTGGCGTCAAAGGCATCCGGTACTAGGTATTCCTCATGTTTACTTGTATAGCGTGCTCACAAAGTTCCCCCAATTCATTCTGTCAAACCTCTCAATAGGGCAACCGATGTCACGAAGTATTATAGAAACACAACGCAACATAAGATCAAATGATTAGTTGTCGTGATTACGCACCCAAACAAACGAAGAGGATAACGTTTGCATAGTATCACGTATACTGTAGAGACCCTGAGACCAAAACCACACGAGTGACACCACACCGTCAAGTGACAATGAAGACGAAAAGTTCAAATAATGGTCCTACATACATGCGCTAGCCACGATGACACAGTGGCGTCGACGATGTTAGGGTGTGATTCGCAACAAACTGAAACTTTGCGAAATCACTTCTTGTCGACTCTGGCGGCTCAGCAGTTCTGGAAGCTGAACTTGTTGAGGACGATGGGCTCAAAGTAGGGCGCTCCGTCGTGACGGTTGACGGCCGCCATGGTGTTCAACTTCACTCCTGAACATGTTTGGCTTTGATGGGCTGAAAGAAGTACGTAGTACACAAGGCCAATTTGGACAATGTCGCTTGGCTGGCTGAATGAAGCAGACGCCGCTAGCACTGAGCAGGGATCGCATTTATCTATGATACTGAACCCTTCCTCCTCCTGCCTGACCCTGTCCGCATGCCGCCGAAGGTAGGGGGGGGGGGGGGGGGGGGGGGGGGTGTTGCCTGACATAGCGTAGATAACTTTTGGTGGTCTACCATTGTACCATTGCCGTCTTTGGGGTTGGCTGTGTAGAAGGCGGAGTCATCATCGGCCCCACTGCCTTTATCGGTCCAGATTTTGTGCCAGTTGCTTCCGCTAGCCGCGTACTTGAACTTGAGGCAGCGCAGGTTGCCGATGCCCGGCTTGTGGTGGTGCCTGTCGCAAGAATGCGTCACGGTTTAGGTACATGCTGGACGCAAGGGTGCACGATTCGAATTGTCTTGGGTTGAACCAAGCAAGAATGACAATCAGTCACCTGGCAGCTACGGCGCCCAGTGGGACGTAGCCCAAGGGGCAGACCAGCTGCCAGACCGAGAAGTCCCAGTCGGCGCCGCTGCCTTTGTCGTTCCACACCTGGAATGTGCCCACGTACATACTGGTGTCGTCGCCGTGCTTCAGCTCGTCTACATACGATACAATACACTCATTCACCACCCACCAGAAGAATGTCGGAGGGTGGGACGAGCGCAGTGGGATCCTTCCAGGGTTGGATGACGTATGTGTCGAAATTCGGAAAGCCGTGTCCGTCTTTGGCCACGTCGCCAAGGAAGAACCAGCCGCCCGGGATCTTCGGTCGGAAGACGGCCACGTCCCTGTCGGCTCCGCTGCCGCTGTCCTTCCAGATCATGTCGTACGAACGGGTCTTTTGCACCTGTATATGAATAAGGCAATTTATGTTCTCTGATGTCCATGCATGGAGATGCAATCTAAGTAGTTTCTAAGGTCACTTACCCGGACTCCTTCGCAGGCGGCGGTGGGGTCGAGACTTTCCCAAGGGTAGTTGGTGGATGTGTCCAGCGGCGGGACGGACTTTCCTCCGCCAAAGGGGCTGAGTAGACGCTTCCAAATTTCCTCGAAGAGGTCGGCGACCTCGCTGGCGGCTCCTCTGGCCAGGTTGCCCAAGTTGATCGACTTGTCGAAGGTGAAGCCGTGCCCCAGCGCCTTGACTCGGAACTTGGCCGACACCACGCCGGGCTCGTCTTTGCTTAAGTTGGTGTTCTTGATATCTCATCGTAATTCAAATTAAAATTCGCTGTCTCAGAGGGAAGGAGAGAAGAAAGGATGACCCACTACGGACCTCATCACTGTTTTGAACTCGATGTATTCGACGACGACGAGATCGGCGACGCCCAAAGCAGCGGCCGTCAAATCGAGCAGGCCCCCGTAAGTCGCTCGAGCGGCGGTGACCGAGTGTTTGGCCACGTCGACGGTCTTGCACAAGCCTTTGCCGATAGTTTCGCCAAGGGAGCACATGGCGCCACAGCTTTTCTCGGCGCCATTCTCACAGGGTTTCGCCGCGTCCTTGCAGTTCCCTTTGCAGTTGAGAGCGCTGTCACACCTGAAGGTTGAATGTTCCACTGAGGGGCACTTTGCGATAAGTTTCACTGACCACTGTACCCTGTCCCTCAAGGCGGAAAGCGGGCACAATATTACGCACACATGTGCGCATTTTAAACGACTGCATAAACTTACGTGCACTTCACCAACTTTAGGTCGAATATGTTCCCTGATACGGAAACAATCCTTAGACATAAATTTCAATCACTCTGAAGCCCACCTGTCGAGGCAGCGTCCCCTGGCGCCCGAGTCCCATGGCCAGCTGCGCACGTAGCAGGAGGCCTTGCATCCCACTTTGGCGATGCCGAAGGCGACGTTGCAGCCCTCTTCGCAGATCTTCGTGTTGAGACTGCACATCTTCTTGATGTCCTCCTTGCACTTGTCGCAGTTGATGTTCATCTTGTCGCGGCACTTCTGCTCCTCCTTGGCCAGGGCCGACTTGGCGTCCTCCATCTCCTTCTTGCCCGCTCCCACCTTCGACTTGAGCAGATCGCGCAGCTTGTCTGACAGCTGAGAGAGAAAGACAGTGGATAGGCGATCGTTGTTGCTCATCTACTGTGGCCACTGCCATGGAGTGCTACTTTGTATGTACCTCATCCAATCCCTGCTCGATCCTGACGTGTACACTGAAGTGGGCCTTCTCAATGGAGCGCGCGTCGTAGGCGGCCGTGGCCTTGACCATGGCCTCCCAGACGCCGAACAAGGAGCCCGTGCAGGTCAGGGCCATCATGGTCGTGTTCACCTCCAAATGCGACTCCCTGCAATTACACATGCATCCTCGTAGTTAGTAAGTATCGACCTTTGATCGAAGCACACGCGCACTCCTTACTTTGAGAAGCCGAGGATGTTGACGTAGCTGTGGAACTTCAGGGTGGCCTCTAGAGGGTTCATGACACCATAGAGGATCTTGGTGTACGGTCCAGTCTTGGCTTTCTCGCCTGCAAATGCGTTAGAGTTGCGCCGACTCTGTGAAAGAGGCAAAATATTTTTCGAGCTCTTTACCAGTTGCAGTTTAACCCACCCGAGGAGGCGCCCTGTATGGTCACGGCTCCTGCCAGATTGACCTTGGGCAGTTGGATGTCCACGTAGAGTAGCTTGGCCGTCTTACGGAAGTAGACGTGGCCCTCCAGGCCCAGGAAGACCAGCTTGCCGGCAATGCGCGTTCCCGTGGGGACGACCACTGGAGGGTTGAGCTCGATCAAGGTCACGCCGCCCTTCTTCTTCGTGTGACGCACCTGCAAATGAAGGAAGCGGATGGCTTCTTCAAGCGCTATGGATGCAGCTCGGTAATTCAAGTTGCGAAATAGTGCGAAACACCAACGTCCAATCCGTCGGGCATGCCAGTGTCCTTTAGGATGTCGGGCACGTCCACAGAACCTGCAAGTTAGTAAGATGTGCTCTTTTGATTTGTATATGTCACGGGGAGAACCCGAGTTCAGTGAGAACCCGAGTACTCGGGTTCTCCCTGGTTAGTTAGTGAAAACCCGAGTACTCGGGTTCTCACTGATGCAGCTAGTGAGAACCCGAGTAGAGTGGTGCTGGGCGGCAAGGCATGCTTGGCCGAGGTCGCCCGTGCAGTACAATGAAACCTATCAAGCTAGTGGACAGTTAATCGCCGCTTTCAATTTATTTTGACAGCTTTTGTTTTGGAAAAAGCACTTGTAACATTATTTGAGAGAGTCCGGTTGACATTAGGATTAATGCGTTAATTGACAGTTCACGTGTCTTTGCCAACTGTATATTCCTTTGAAATCAGGCTATGCTTAGGCTCGCCCTGCGCCCACAGTGCACAAGAGTCAGTCGGCGTCGCAGTCTGGCGGGTCGAAGCTTAGGCTTAACGCAACCGGTGACCGACTTCAGGGCGCGCGGAGCGCGCCCTGAAGTTGGTGGTCGCGCTAAGCCTCAGTTTTCGACCCACCAGGCGCGACGCCGGCCGAGTTTTAATGCAAACGCTAAGTGGAATGGACACTCCTCCATCTGATTCACCTCCTGCTTAGGCCGGCTGTGCCTCGGGCTATATCTGAATAAGTGCCCCCAAGTTCTGAATGAGTGCCCCCAAAGTCTGAATGAGTGCCCCCAAATTCTGAATGAGTGCCCCCAATGTTCTAAGTGCGGCGTTTAATCTAAATCACGGTGTGGATGGAGCCGCAAGCCATCTCGTCTATGGGGAGTCGTTATACCGGGTTTGCTCTCTATACCTCCAAGCAGATTTTCTTTTGAAATCAGGCTATGCTTAGGCTCGCCCTGCGCCCACCGTGCACAAGAGTCAGTCGGCGTCGCAGTCTGGCGGGTGGAAGATTAGGCTTAACGCGACCGGTGACCAACTTCAGGGCGCGCGGAGCGCGCCCTGAAGTTGGTGGTCGCGCTAAGCCTCAGCTGAAACCCGCCAGGCGCGACGCCGTCCGAGTTTTAGTGCAAACTGTAGGTGGAATAACAACTCCTCCATCTAATTCACCTCCTGCTTAGGCTGGCTGTGTCCAGCGCCTCTAGGCCCTGGGGGCACTCATTCAGATTTTGGGGGCACTCATTCAGAATTTTGGGGGCACTCATTCAGAATTTGGGGGCACTCATTCAGACCCAACCGTGCCTCGCCGACCAGAGATTGCGTTGCTTGCCGACCCGCGCCAGTCTACTCAGGGGCCCACCAACTGCATAAGGAAGAACCCGGGACTCGGGGGCTCCCTGGAGGCAGTTAGGGGGACCGGGGCACGGACACTCGGGTGCTCACAAAAAAACCAGGGAGAACACAGCCGCCTCGTCCCCACAAAAAAAACCAGGAGAAGACCCCGGCGCCCCCCCCCCCACTGCTCTCCGCGCCTCACCATATCATGGTTGGCGCGGCAGCGCCAAACCATAATATGTTCCATCTCGGCCGCGCGCGCCTTTTCCCATCATCACGATGTTTGTTTCTCGGGCTGTACTAAACGGAATTGAATGAAATTTGGTACACTAAAGGACATTGTCATAGACAGATTAAATTCCAAATTTGGTGAAAATCGGTTAAGTGTAGCGAAAGTTACAGGCGAAAAAAGGATCGTGGCGCGTTTCTTGTCCCAACGGCGGGGGGTGAATTCTTCTCCGTCTTCTCCTCCTTCTCCTTCTCCTTCTCCTCCTTCTTCACGTCACGCTCTAACGTCCATCAATGAGGATCTCGTCGAGTCGCCTGCTATTCTTCCCAACCGTGGTTGCGCGCTCTACAGTACAAGCCCCAGAGTGCCCCCGCTCGTTCAGGAGGTCCTGCATACGTGTCCCAGAATTGTCCTACTCATTCTGTGCGTGTCTCAAAGTGCCCCCCCCCTCGTTCAGGAGGCCCTGCATACGTGTCCCAAAATTGTCCTACTCGTTTTGTACGTGCCTCAAAGTGCCCCCGCTCGTTCAGGAGGCCCTGCATACGTGTCCCAAAATTGTCCTACTCGTTTTGTACGTGCCTCAAAGTGCCCCCGCTCGTTCAGGAGGCCCTGCATACGTGTCCCAAAAATGTCCTACTCGTTTTGTACGTGCCTCAAAGTGCCCCCGCTCGTTGAGGAGGCCCTGCATACGTGTCCCAGAATTGTCCTACTCATTCTGTGCGTGTCTCAAAGTGCCCCCGCTCGTTCAGGAGGCCCTGCATACGTGTCCCAAAATTGTCCTACTCGTTTTGTACGTGCCTCAAAGTGCCCCCGCTCGTTCAGGAGGCCCTGCATACGTGTCCCAAAATTGTCCTACTCGTTTTGTACGTGCCTCAAAGTGCCCCCGCTCGTTCAGGAGGCCCTGCATACGTGTCCCAAAATTGTCCTACTCGTTTTGTACGTGCCTCAAAGTGCCCCCGCTCGTTCAGGAGGCCCTGCATACGTGTCCCAAAATTGTCCTACTCGTTTTGTACGTGCCTCAAAGTGCCCCCGCTCGTTCAGGAGGCCCTGCATACGTGTCCCAAAATTGTCCTACTCGTTTTGTACGTGCCTCAAAGTGCCCCCGCTCGTTCAGGAGGCCCTGCATACGTGTCCCAAAATTGTCCTACTCGTTTTGTACGTGCCTCAAAGTGCCCCCGCTCGTTCAGGAGGCCCTGCATACGTGTCCCAAAAATGTCCTACTCGTTTTGTACGTGCCTCAGAGTGCCCCCGCTCGTTCAGGAGGCCCTGCATACGTGTCCCAAAATTGTCCTACTCGTTTTGTACGTGCCTCAGAGTGCCCCCGCTCGTTCAGGAGGCCCTGCATACGTGTCCCAAAATTGTCCTACTCATTTTGTACGTGCCTCATAGTGCCCCCGCTCGTTCAGGAGGCCCTGCATACGTGTCACAAAAATGTCCTACTCGTTTTGTACGTGCCTCAGAGTGCCCCCGCTCGTTCAGGAGGCCCTGCATACGTGTCCCAAAATTGTCCTACTCATTTTGTACGTGCCTCATAGTGCCCCCGCTCGTTCAGGAGGCCCTGCATACGTGTCCCAAAAATGTCCTACTCGTTTTGTACGTGCCTCAGAGTGCCCCCGCTCGTTCAGGAGGCCCTGCATACGTGTCCCAAAAATGTCCTACTCGTTTTGTACGTGCCTCAGAGTGCCCCCGCTCGTTCAGGAGGCCCTGCATACGTGTCCCAAAATTGTCCTACTCATTTTGTACGTGCCTCATAGTGCCCCCGCTCGTTCAGGAGGCCCTGCATACGTGTCACAAAATTGCCCTATTCGTTTTGAGTGCCCCCGCTCGTTCAGGAGGAACTGCATACGTGATCCAAAATTGCCCTGCTCGTCCGGTGCGTTACCCAAATGGGTCAAACTCGTACAAAAGCCTCTACAGTCGTGTCTCAAGGTGGCCTACATCGGCAACGTGGGTTGATTGGCTCCGCCAATCAAAAAGTAAGAGTATTTCATGTAAAATGCCTAAAGGCAGAAAGGAGAATATGTTCCAAGTATGAAGCATGTAAAAGTAAGAGTATTAAACGATATTCCTCTGGTGTAGCAAATGCGGCGCTTTGCGCCGCCCACCAATTTGTTAAAGAAAGAATAGTAACCAGTATTGATTGAAAGAAAGCATTTTCGACTAAAATCATCCACACAAACTGCGCAAAGGTCACAACGACACGCGGCAACATATTCGGCACACCCTAGCGTGTCGTTGTGACCTTTGCGCAGTTTGTGTGGATGATTTTAGTCGAAAATGCTTTCTTTCAATCAATACTGTTACTATTCTTTCTTTAACAAATTGGTGGGCGGCGCAAAGCGCCGCATTTGCTACACCAGAGAAATATCGTTTAATACTCTCACTTTTACATGCTTCATACTTGGAACATATTCTCCTTTCTGCCTTTAGGCATTTTACATGAAATATACAATTCTTCATGTGCATACTATGGCAAGTGTTAGAGAGTCTCGCCAGCAGCGTAGGCACTCTTCACTCACCGGCTCCAAAGGCGTAGAGCACTTTCTCGACAGAGGCCACGACCTTTGCGTAGAAGTAGTTGTTGTCCTTGTCCACTTGGTCGAGACCGACGTAAACCTGAGTGAGATATCATGAGGATTTCAGCACACGTTAGAAGCCCTTTGGGCGGTTGAGTATGATATGAACACTGTATGCACATTTCCTGCTGGAGAAGACTGCAAGAACATAGTAGAAGAGGGGCTGGGGACCCTGCCCTCCGTCCCCCTTGTCTTCCTCCCCCCCCTTTCCCTGGTCTCCCGGGAGGGGGGGGCCGCCGACCCCCTGGGGGGGGGGGGGGGGGGGCCCCGGGGGGGCCGCGCCCCCCCCGCAGATGGCGCGGAGGGAAAGAAAGGGGGGGCGGGGGGCGGCCCCCCGCCCCCCCTGTAGTTGATACAGTCCTCCAGCAAAGCTGTCGCGCTTGGAAGACAAGCATGAAACTACTACCGTATCCATCACAACAGTAACAATTTCAGCTGTTTCGGACACCGACCGGACATGCTGGCCGAGAGCTGGAGGCCGCTGGGAGGAACGGTGACGGCGCCGGTGAGCAGTAAGTCTGGGTCGGTCGTCTCGAAGCGCACTTTGAGCGAGACGGCTCTTTTGCCCGTGTCCACCGACAGGACGAGGTCGCGCAGCTTGCCCTTGCTTCCGATGGGCACGTCCAATGGCAGGGCGGCCAGAACAGAGATCTGTTTCTGATAGATCGTTGCTGAAAGAAAGAGTGAGGCTATATCTGAATGAGTGCCCCCAAAGTCTGAATGAGTGCCCCCAAATTCTGAATGAGTGCCCCCAATGTTCTAAGTGCGGCGTTAATCTAATCACTGTGTGGATGGAGCCGCGGGGCCAAGACTCTCGTCTGTGGGAAGTCGTCATGCCGTGTTTGTTCTCTATGCCTCCAAGCAAGATTTTCCTTGAATTCAGGCTATGCTTAGGCTCGCCCTGCGCCCACACTGCACAAGAATCAGTCGGCGCCGCAGTCTGGCGGGTCGAAGCTTGGGCTTAACGCGACCGGTGACCGACTTCAGGGCGCGCGGAGCGCGCCCTGAAGTTGGTGGTCGCGCTAAGCCTCAGTTTTCGACCTGCCAGGCGCGACGTCGACCGAGTTTTAGTGCAAACGGTAAGTGAAATGAACACTCCTCCATCTACTTCACCTCCTGCTTAGGCCTGCTGTGCCCAGCCGGTTACTCTCACGGCCGTGGTAGTAGCGCCCCTCTGGGTCCTGGGGGCACTCATTCAGAATTTGGGGGCACTCATTCAGAATTTGGGGGCGCTCATTCAGAATTTGGGGGCACTCATTCAGACCCAACCAAAGAGTGAAAGCAAATGTTGACAATTCAGCTCTATTCTTCCACCAAAGCAGCGAGTGGCCGTCTACTAAATGAATAGTAGCAAAATTTCCTCTGGGAGTAGATTTCGTGCGAGATACATCCAAATCGGCAAATTCGAACTGCCGCAATCAACAGCTTTTCAAAGCAGTCCAGCGTATGCGAGCACACGTGCCATCCAGTAAATACATATGTAGCGCACCCATGATGGTGAATCCCATGCCGTCTTTGAGAATGCTGCCGAGGAAGAGGCAGAAGGGGTCGCCGCCGCAGTCCTTCGGCTTGCCCAAGGAGCCGATCATCGAGACGCCCGGTGGCAGGTCGACACTCTTCAGCGTCGGCTGCGAGCCCGTGAAGTACGGCAGAGCTTTGACCCTTGAGAGACAGATGGTAATTTTGCTCGTTAATTTCCATTGAAGCTTTGAGTTCTCGATATTTAAAGTTCTTGTGTAAATTCCTCAATTGCATTTGAGTGTAAGATCAGACTTAATTCGTTGATCACAGCCACCATAGGTCTATCTATCATGACGACTTTCAATGGCCTAAATATTGCTTCAGTAGTCTTTCGTTTGTCTATACAGTAAAATCCGCTACATATACAAGTCAACTGTGAGCTCCAATTTTGAAAACACTGTAAAGCAACATGCTGCGCTACAGTTGTCTTGAACTTTGCATCAGAGCAAGCTCACCTGGGCACGGCCATGGTGGAAATGAGCAGGCCAAAGGACATTCCCCTAAGGAAGTTGAGTCCCGGCATGTTGATGTGGAGGACTTTCTGGATCTGGTCCAGCATATCCATGTCCTTGCAGGTGACGGCTATGGCTACGCCCTGCGTCCGGTCGCGACAGTTCAGATTGGAGCGCACTCCACCTGTCGCACAAAGCATGGATTCATTCATGTACAACTGTAGTGTGCCTAGCTGTGTATTACAGTAGTCGCATTACAAGGCCGTACTCTTGGCCATCTCCTTGGCAAGTATCTCGTAGCCGCAGGTGCGCATGGGGGACCAGCCGAGTGTGGCGGAGGAGCCCAGTCCCACCCAGATGACATTGTCCAGGGGGGTGACCGCGTCGCGGCCCGAGCTGATCTTCACGTTGCTCAGATAGGTCATGTGAAAGCCGGTTAGGCCGTAGAGTCTGTTCAAAGTGATGGCCTGGCCCATCTGAAAAGGTGGAGAAGACGGCCAAACATGGTACTTGTTTGATGTCGTGGAACTTCTGGTTCGCACAGAGTCTGCCAGAGCACCCTACCGTACATGGCTCGGTTGATGGTCCTGTCACTGCTAGTTACGGCAATCGCCGTCAATACGGCCAATGCGTTGCCAACCATAGGATGACCACTGCACGACGGAATAAGCATTGACCGTCTTGCGCAAGATCACCGCTGCGCCCATCGTGTGTTAGTGATGCTATTTTGAACCAATCGGCGAGAATTGCAAAGAGGATGGGTTACATGCACCGTCTGCCAGTTTGCACTGTCACTTAGCTATTCAAATACATACAGCTCTGCGTTTCAGCGCATCTCTTCAGTTCAATGTTTGCAACAACGCACGTCCCCAACACTCTGCAAAGTGGTCAGACCTCTCCGGTGATGGCTTGCACGCATTTGAAGACTTGTAGGACCTGGAGAATGTCAAAGACTTTCATCTCGCCCACTTCGCCCGTGGCCGTGCGCTTTGTCCCATTGTTGAACAGCTGCAGAGACCATTCGGTGAACTGCCAGCCCACGGAGCTCGCCATCTTCAGGCCCATCGACCCTTGACAGTCGACCTGCAGAGTATTATGTAGTGAGATACGAGTGGTTGTTATTCCTCTCCGCGGCACGTATGTAATACATTGCAAATACGGTTTTTTCGCCCGGCCTCAGCCGGGCGACACACTAGGAGAGCTCTGCGTGCGTGCGTACGTGCGTACGTACGCAACGCTCTCGGATGTCGGTGTTGAAAAGACGTAGAGAAACGATCTTGGGCTTTACGAATAGGTCTCGACTCACTGATCATTCCGCTAAGAGAAGTCGAGATTCAAAAGTTTGAATTGCGCGCGCTACAGTACCCCGAAGATCAAAACGCAAAACGGCTCTAGCTCGCTCGTGTTACGTCGTAGAGCGGCATTCGACACGTCAGGTGAAAGCTCTCGACGCGTTCTTTCATGCGACTGCAAAAGGTCATGCATTCTGACGCTGAAAGGTCCGAAAACGCAAAACGGCTCTAACTCGCTCGTCTTACGTCGTAGAGCGGCGATCGACACGTCAGGTGAAAGGTCTCGACGTGTTCTTTCATGCGGCAGCAACAATTTTTAACATTACGCAAACACGCACCACGGGAAACGCCATTCTCGAGATTCGAACACTGGAATCGCTCTAACCCGCTCAATTTGCGTCGTAGAGAGACGATCTCGAGCTCAGTGGATGGATAGCTCACGACTCACGGATTATTTGCGAAACTTCAAAGTTGAATTTCGTGAGTTACAGTAACCGAAAGGTGCAAAAGCACAAAACGGTTCTAACTTGCTCGTGTTACGTCGTAGAGCGGCAATCGACACGTTAATTTTAAGCTCTCGGCGTGCTCTTTCATGTGTCAGCAAACATTTTGTAATTGACTAAAACACTCATCACAGCAACAATAGTTTTGAGTTTTACTCTGGAACTTTCTGAATTGCTCATGTTGCGATTAGAGCGACACTCGGCACGTGATTCCAAGGCTTGCTACGTACTACACGCGCCAAGAAAAATAAACTTCGTTTTGCTCCATGGACGTAAGTAAGACATGGCTTGATTGCTCATAGTGCGTTCTTTTGTGCTCTGTCATAATGCTTGTCAAAACTTTGCCAAGTTTTTGTCACTTTTTTTAAAGCGTTGCTCGAAAGAGGGATTTTCTTGCTCTAGAAACCAAATCCCGGGCGATATCAATATTGCTAAGCAATACCCTTTTGCGAAGGGGGAGCTCGTGAAGCGGAGCAATACGGGCGATGAACTCTCGCACTCTCTGCAGAAAGAACGCAACTCTATGCAATGTCAGTCAGAATACAAACTCAACTTTTTAATACCGGAGCTTGTTACATGGCCGGCCGATTATTAACTTTGTTTGTTTGTTTTCTGTTTGTTACTTCTATTCTAATTATAGTTGTTTGTTATATTAATTTCACTATAGGTATTTTATTTCAGTTACTAATTCGTACCTAATAAGTTGATATGAGACGCTCTCCCGAAAAGTGTGGGAATAGCATTCCGAACCGCCATTAGTTGGGCTCGATAGGCAGTTCAACTGGTACGTCAACGGAATTGGTCCGGCGGCTCTACTCCCCCACCCCCCCCCCCCCCCCTCCAGCAGTTGTGGCGTACTATTTTGTTGACTCTACGTTATTCACGCGCGCGCAACAACTGAACTTTGACAGCAATTAACTCACGTCTGAAAGCATTCTGAAAAGTAAAACATGGCAGCGTTAGACTGAGTTTCAGTTATTGAAGGTCTAGAATCCTGTCATTAATTGTTTAGGTCTTATGCTTGAGTGCTGATATTTGGCGGATTCAAGAGATATTTTGATATTTCGTTAGTTTCTTTAGTGGTTTAGACGAATGATACGATGATGTTATGAACAAAATTTGGTCAGCGTTTGATTAACCAGATGAACATAGGCGGGCCGTTTGTCCGATCTGATTTTCAAATTTGTGAACCGAGAGATCGGCCTGGCCGACCTTACGGTTCAAAATTTGAAAATTAGATCGGACAAACGACACGCCCATGTTCATCAGGTTAAAATACGCTACGCTTTCATAAAATCTCAAGCTTACGTAACTGAAACTAAACTGTGTGTTTCTGTTCCAGTTTCAGTTGCAGCGTCCGCGCTAATTTCGATTCAGTTTCAATTTCGGTTAAGCGACTACAACTAAAACGGAAACTAAATAAAGTTTCTATTGGCCACCGCGGCCCTTACCAATTTTCCTACACTGTTCAGGGAACGTCTCATTACTATTTTCTGGCCTCCTTTTGTGTCTATGACATTGTCTCCTCCCTTATCGATCGATTGTTTCGACGGACTAACCAGTTGTGTAGTACTCCTTTTCTTTCTCATGGGCGTCATTTGAGTCGTTGGTTCGTTCGACCACTCCTTCTCCGGGCTTTTGTAGACGGGCACGTCCACGGACTGAAAAGTTTTGCAAATAGGATTTGTGCAAAACTCGCACAGGTTTGCGTATAAACTCCTTGAGACTCACATGACGCACTGGCGTGGAACTTGGCATAGTGTAATAAGCATGCAGCAACTTTCATTACAAGCAACGTTCATTACAAAACAGATTTTCAGCAAATGAAGTGAAAGGTACAAAACAGGTAGGTACGTACACTGCGCGCTGCTCACCATCTCATGCCGCAGCAGGAAAGGATATCCCTGTTGATAGAAGTTGCACTTGTCGTCATCATTCGACCTCTCTGGACGCAAGGCGAAGTGGCAGGTCGCCTCCACCTGCGGTTGCAAAAGCTCTTTCAGAAGCCAGTTCTGGCATGGACACGTGTGCACGAGCGATAATGTGGGCTTGAGAGCGGTCGTGAACCCACCTTGAGGGTGAACTGGCAGCCGTCGATGTCGACGCGGCCCTCCGTTGGATTGGCGAAGACCTCGGCCATGGTGGCGCCCAGGCCGCCCTGGACCCAGTAGGCCAGCAACAGCAACTGCAACGCCAACGCCGTCGACGCCCGTGGAAGAGTTCGCATTGCTCACTTGTTTCTGTCGGATTCCTGAAATAGAAACGGTGTCCCATGGCATTCCCCCAGAAGCGCTCCCTCCTCGATCGATCAGGCTGTCGCGCCCGCGCTGGCGTTCCCAAGATTCGAAGGAGCTACTAAACATCAAACTGAATTGGCTTCTATTCCCAGCTCTGTATAACGAAGAAAGTCTGTCGGACATCTGCTGCTCGCTCGATATGAAGGGAATCGCTCAATGGATTTTGCGATCGAGCGGCGGCAACAACAACTCCAGTTAGTTCGCTCCCCCACCCCCTCTTCCAATTATGTCGACAGGACGACCATCTGGTAACAATGGAAGCGGCATGGCACTGGACAAAGGGTTTTGATTGACGAGTCGATTATCATAGCATAGAATTGCCCGCTGGCTGGACAATGGGAAGTTTCACCGACGATGACGAGCCGTCAACAAGTTATTATCGAGCGGAGTATACTGTTGGGTTCTCCAGTTAAATCGCGATAGGTACCTACAGTAGCAGAGCGGTTCTATCAGAGGCACGTTGTCAGAGTCCTACAGTACACTGCTGAATGTCGTTCAATGAAACCGAGCTGCTACCTACGTTCCTTCGCGTAAAACACATGCTGTACGTAGTAACCATCGAAACTCAGGCAAGACGAGCTTAGTCACTCACAAATTTCTCTGTCAGTCACTCAGGCTCAATTTTCAAATGGGATACTTCGCTTTAGACATTTCGACACGGTTGCACCATTTTGAAGTCAGTTTCCGTACGTACTGAAACGGCAACTGAATGACCCTCCCTTGAAACGTACCGTAAATACTCTAATAAGCCCCCGGGGGGCTTATTTTTTCAACCTCATTCTAGGAGGGGGTACTATTGGAGGGTGGGGGCTTATTCGAGGGGGAGGGCTTATTAATTCAACCCCACTTCCAGTCGCCAAATGTACAGAAATTGTACTAATGGCATACCAAACGCACCTTCTATAGTCCAACTATTCTTAACATACCACGTACTAAAGGCATATTTATCACTTGTAGGTAGTAGTTGTAGTAGTACTATAGTACAGTATGCATGCACACAGTGTACCCTATAGTACACATACAGGTAGTATAGTACATGGGGGAGGCGGGGGGCTTATTATTTCAACCTCCCTCTAGGAGGGGGTACTATTGGAGGGTGGGGGCTTATTCGAGGGGGAGGGCTTATTAGAGTGTTTACGGTAGACTCTGCAACATTGCAAGATTTGTACCAAAAGTTAAGCAGAATGGGCTTCTATTTCCAGTCCTGTTTGCCCGTCTACAAAACGAAGCAAGTCTGTTCTGTTGTGCGACCAAATTGGCCAGTCCGAAGGCAATGCTTCAATGGGGGTTGTGTGAACGAAGGGCTCCAACAGACATGCGCAACTCCAATAGTGCAATAGGCACCTCCCATCCCCAAAATCCTGCCGACGAGTCGATCATCTGGTAACAATGGAAGCGGCACAGCGCCGGACAAAGGCTTTTGATTGATAAGTCGATGTCGGGACAACGATATAGGTGGCATTGTCCCGCTGGACAACAATTGGAAGTTTCATTGACGAGTTAGTCAACAAGGTGATTATCGAGCGACAGACAGACATATAGCTACAGTACCTGTGGGAGCCAACTCTACTCTGCATACCGTACTGCACTACCGTACGCCAGGGGTCCAGGTCGCCAAACTTTCAAGGCACAGCCGGCTGTCGAAGCGCCACAGAGCACTGAGCCCTATTCTGACACTTCCTGCGGACGAATTTGGTCTTTATTACGACTTCAAACGGAATTGTGTGGTGGGTAGGATTGTGAAAGACTTTTAATCTGATTTCCAGGAACGCGCACTTGGAACACGAAGCACGCCTTGTCATAGTTGCATGGGTGTGTACCTGGCACCTTTGCAATTTGCATACAGCAGGTACAGTAGGGCACTAGCAACGAGTAGACGATTTGACGCCGGACTTTCCGGCCCGCTTTGTCCTTTTAAACTGCCCTCTGTTTAAGGTCAGAAGGAATCAAAACGAAGGCGGAGTAAAAAGTCAGATGAAAGAATCGACGTTGAATCACTCGATCGCCGCCTATCTTTGCAGGGTAGATAAGAGGGAGACCGCGACACAGGATGCTTGCCTAAGAACAGGTTTCGGCCGCCTGGGAAACAAATCTAGACGTGATCAAAGGGACAACCGCAAGAAGGGAAAACGTGGGTACCTGCAGAGATATCTCAAAGAACGGGCGGAATACTTCAACGAGCAAATACTACGACAACTACAGTAACCCGCAAGTCATCGTTACATCTCCCCGTGCCCCGTGGTGAGAAGTTGCGTCCACGCGACTAAGTCCTATATACTAAGCGGCTAACGGTGTCTGTTTGTCTGTCTCCATAACGCTAAACACTGCGCGCAATCCTTATTACTAAGCGTCCTATATACTAAGCGGCTAACGGTGTCTGTTTGTCTGTCCAAACACTTTTCGCCATAACTCCCGACGCGGTTGACGGATCGTGACGATCTATGCACCAAACTGACCGCCCATTTGCTGCGCTTCGCGCGAATGGTAAATGATCTTTGTCCATTGCCTCAATTCCAAGCAACGGCACAAAGATCGTTTGCGCCACAACACAGAAGACATCTGTCAATGCTCTAGCGCTCGCTACAGTAGACGGATCGCGATGAACTGTAGCTTAAGCGGACTGTCAAAACACATAGTTTTGCATCTTTGCTTTTAGAACTTCAACCGATGCCTAAATTCCAAAATATTTTGCAAATATCGACTGCACCAGCACGTTCTGAGCACAGGGATCACTGTGCGCTGTGACTGCCGCCTGATTTTACGCCAAAGGCACTTCACAGTGTCACCATTCACTACAGAGTTGTCGTTGTGAGACTCCAATAAGTGTATTCGCAGGCACTGCATGCACTGGCAAGCACACAGCATCAAACGATTTTGGATCTATATCAAATGATCTATCTGAAATCTCCTAAGGGCTAAACCCAAATGTCTACGGGTTAAACCCCAATGTTTATGGGCTAAACCCAAACATCTATTGTGTATTTACAGGCATGGAAGCTGGCGCGTGCCTAAATGTTGGCACTGGCAGGGGCACAGGGTCGAATGACTTGAGATCTATCTGAAATGTCCTTCAGGCTAAACCCAAATGTCTACAGGCTAATAAAGCCAAGCATCTACTGTGTATTTCTAGGCACGAGAGCTGGTGCAAACCTAAACGTTGGCACTGGCAGTGGCACAGGGTCAAATGACTTGAGAGCTATCTGAAATGTTCATGGGTTGTGTCTATTGTGCGTTAACAGGCATGGGAGCTGGTGTGATTCTAACTGCAGGCACTGGCAGGGGCACAGTGTCAAATGACTTGAGATCTAAGTGTTATGCCCTACGGTGCGCCGAATTCGACGATTGTGTTATCTCCTTCATGCACTGCTGATTTTCCATGGGCTATTGACCATAGAGATTCTCCTATGGGCTAAAGACTCTAGTCCTATATACTAAGCGGCAAAGGGTCTGTCTGTCTGTCTGTCTGTCTGTGTGTCTGTTTGTCCGGCCATTTTCTCTTGACACAGTTGACGGATCCTGGAGATCTATGGCTTAAACTGACCGTCGTGGGCTGGAAGGAATCCCCTCCTATTTTAAAACTTTTGCAAATTACTAAATTCCACAAAATTCACGAAAATATCAACTGCACAGTACATTCTGAGCACTAAAGAGTGCCTACAGGTCATTTTCGAGGAAATTTCGCTCTGTCGTGTCACCAGTCACTACTAAGTTGTCTCTGTGAGACTCCGACGTGTGTTCAGAGGCACGGGAACAGGTTCGATGATAAATGCAGGCACTGGCAAGGGCGCAGTGTCAAAAGACTTTTGATCTATCTGAAACCTCTTATGGGCTAAACACAAACACCTATATGCAAAGTTCAGTGTAATCAAAGGCACGGGAGCGGGCGCAATGGTAAATGCAGGCACTGGCAGGGGCACAGTGTCAGAAGACATTAGATCTATCTGAAATCTCCTATGGGCTAAATGCAAGCATCCATGTGTTAGCTTCAGTGTATTCTGAGGCATGAGAGCTGGTGCAACCCTAAAAGCAGGCACTAACAGAGGCACAGTGTCAAATGACTTTAGATCTATCAGAATCTCCTATGGGCTGTTGTGAGCATTGGCCATGAACTATAGGCCAATACATGTTGTGAGCAGTGGCTGACTTCCATGGGTCGATACAAATGGCTCTGTTTCCATGGGTGTTCAGCAATAGATATACAGTATCACCTATGGGCTAAAGGCACTAGTCCTTATTACTAAGCGGCTAACGCTGAGGCTCTGTCTGTCCAGACACTTTGCACCATTGCTCTAGATACAGTTGACGGATCGTGACGATCTATGCACCAAACTGATCGTCCTTTGCTAACGCTTCAAGCGAATGGTAAATGACCATTGTCCGTTGCCTGAATTTCAAGAGATGGCGCAAAGATCGTCTGCGCCACATCACAGAAGACGTCTGTCAGCGCTCTAGCGCTCGCTACACTTGACGGATCGCGATGATCTATAGCTTAAACTGACGGCCAGAACACGTAGTTTTGCATCTTTGTTGTTAGAATTTTGACCGGTGCCTAAATTCTATAATATGTCGCAAATATCAGCTGCACCAGTGCATTCTGAGCACAGTCGTCGTTGTGCGCTGTGATTCACGTCTGATTTTGCGCTAATATCGCACTGTTGTGTCAACATTCACTACAGAGTTGTCGCTGTGAGAATTCAAGGTGTATTTTCAGGCACAGGATGGTAATTGGTGGCACAAGCAAGCTGAGCAACAAAATACTTTTGATCTGTGACAAAAGACTTTAGATCTGTCTGCAATGTCCTGTGGGCTATACCCAAATGCCAACGAGTTAAACCAAAGCGTCTATTGTGTATTCACAGGCACGGGAGCTGGTGCGATCCTAAATGTAGGCACTGGCAGGGGCACAGTGTCAAATGATTTGAGACCCATCTGAAACGTCCTATGGGCTAAACCCAAATGTCTATGGGCTAAACCCAAGAGTCTACTGTGTATTTGCAGGCACGTGAGCTGGTGCGATCCTAAATGTAGGCACTGGCAGGGCGCAGGGTCGAATGACTTGAGATCTATCTGAACTGTCCTATGGGCTAAACCCAATTGTCTATGGCCTAAAGCCAATTGTCTATTGTGTATTTACAGGCATGGGAGCTGGTGCAGTAGTAAATGTAGGCACTGGCAGGGGCACATTGTCAAATGACTTGAGGGCTATCTCAAATGTCCTACACGCTGATCACCCATGTGCTATTGACCATAGAGATTCTCCTACGGGCTAAAGGCTCTAGTCCTATATTACTATGCGGCTAACGGTGTCTGTTTGTCTGTCTCCTCGCCTTAACACTCTAGCGCTCGCTACAGTTGACGGATCGCGATGATCTATAGCTTAAACTGACCGTCGTCACACGTACTCTTGCATCTTTACATTTACAACTTTAGCAAATGCCTAAATTCTAATGAAATTACACAAAAACCAAATTTCCATCTGTTTGTTTGTCTGTTTGTTTGTCTGTGAACGCTCTAGCGCTCACTACAATTGACGGATCGCAGTGATCCATAGCTTAAACTGACCGTCAGAACACGTAGATTTGCATCTTTGCTTTTAGAACTTTGACCGATGCCTAAATTCCAAAATATTGCGCAAATATCGACTGCACCAGCACATTCTGAGCACAAGGATCACTGCGCACTGTGACTGATGCCTGTTTTCATGCCAAAAGCAGTTTACAGTGTAACTACTCACTAAAGAGTTGTCGTTGTGAGACTCCAAAGTGTATTCGCAGGCACTGCATGCACTGGCAAGCGCACGGCATCAAACGATTTTGGATCTACATCAAATGACTTTACATCTATCTGAAATCTCCTAAGGGTAAACCCAAATGTCTGCGGGCTAACTTCCAATGTCTATGGGCTAAACCCAAGCATCTATTATGTATTTACAGGCGCGGGAGCTGGCGCGTGCCTAAATGTAGGCACTGGCAGGGGCACAGGGTCGAATGACTTGAGGTCTATCTGAAATGTCCTCCAGGCTAAACCCAAATGTCTACTGGCTGAACCCAAGTGTCTATTGTGTATTTACAGGCCCAGGAGTTGGTGTGGTCCTAAATGTAGGCACTGGCAGGGACACAGTGTCAAATGACTTGAGATCTAAGTGTTATGTCTACGGTGCGCTGAATTCGATGATCGTGCTATCTCCTTCATGCACTGCTGATTTTCCATCAGCTATTGACCATAGAGATTCTCCTACGGGCTAAAGGCTCTAGTCCTATATACTAAGCGGCTAACGGTGTCTGTTTGTCTGTCTCCATAACGCTAAACACTGCGCGCAATTGACGTGCGTTCTTATAAGCATCCACACTGAAACAGTAGTCAAAAGACAATTGGCGCAGTGGTTAAGGTGTCGGGCTTTGAATATTGAGGTCCCTGGATGGATCAAACCCCAGTCAGAACCGGTCTTTTTTCGCCCGCCCTCAGGCGGGCGACACCCTACGAGAGCTCGGCGTGCGTGCGTGCGTGCGTGCGTCCGTGCGTCCGTGCGTCCGTCACGCTCTCAGATCTCGGCGTTGGAAGGTCGTAGAGAGACGATCTCGAGCTCTACGGATAGGTCTCGACCCACTGGTAATGTGCCTCGAGAAATCGACATTCAAAAGTTTGAATTGCGCGCGCTACAGTAACCCGAAGGTCTAAACGCAAAACGGCTCTAGCTCGCTCGTCTTACGTCGTAGAGCGGCAATCGACACGTCAGGCGAAAGCTCTCGACGTGCTCTTTCATGCGGCTGCAAATGTTTTTTCAATTACGCAAACACGCACTGCGGAAAACGCAATTCTCGTCATTTTGACGCTAAAATCGCTCTAACTCGCTCAAGTTGCGTCGTGGAGAGACGATTTCGAGCTTTTTAGATAGCTCTCGACTCACTGATCATTTGTTCTCCCATCGGTCGAAACTCAAAAATTTGAATGACGCGAGTTACAGTAACCCGAAGGTTCAAATACGCAAACCGGCTCTAACTCGCTCGTCTTGCGGCGTAGAGCGGCAATCGGCACGTGAGGTGAAAGCTCTCGACGTGTGTTTTTCATGCGGCTACAAACGTTTGTTCAACTACGCAAACACGCACCGCGGAAAACGCCATTCTCGGGATTTTGACGCTAAGATCGCTCTTTGCTACCTACATAGACAGAAGTGCGACACGGTTTGATTGCTCGTAGTGCGCTCTTTTGTGCTCTGTCAATTGTTCGCCAAAACTTTTGCAAATTTTTGTCACTTTTTTAAAAGCGCTCTTGAAAGAAGAATGTTCTTGCTCTAAAAGCCAAATCGCGGGCGAAATCAATATTGCTATGCAATACCCTCTTGCGAAGCGGGGGCTCATGAAGCGGAGCACGCGGGCGATGAACTCTCGCACTCTCTGCAGAAAGAACGCAACTCCTTGCAATGTCAGTCGAATACAAACTCAACTTTTTAATACCGGAGCTTGTTGCTGCTGACGAATTCAATTTGTAAACTTTTGTTTTGCCATTCCGTCAGTCGTCATGACACCCAAAAGGTTTGAATCATTCAAATGTGCTTGAGAATGTTAGCGGCAAGCGGTCAACTGACAGAACAGTTGCCATCAGCTGCGAACGAACGATCGAATGGTCTTCAGACTTGTGAGCAGTGGTGGTGAGCGATCTGTCTCATTCAAATGTGCTTGGGCAAGCGGTCAACCACAAATAGCAGATGCCATCAGCCGCGAACGAACGATCACTGGATCTTCTGACCAGTGGCTGCAGGCCATGGAGCGCTGCATGTCTGATCCGTGTCTGTGGGACATGGACCGCTGCATGTACCAGTGGCTGCAGGCCATGGAGTGCTGCATGTTCTGACCAGGGTGGGTTCTGAACGAGTCCACACCAAATTACTGAATGAGTCCACACCAAATTACTGAACGAGTCCACACCAAATTACTGAACGAGTCCACACCAAATTACTGAACGGGTCCCCACCAAATTACTGAACGAGTACACACCAAATTACTGAACGAGTCCACACCAAATTACTGAACGAGTCCACACCAAATTACTGAACGAGTCCACACCATTACTGAACTCGTAAATCGTAAGCCTGGGCAGGCGGCTAAGCATACAAGGAGGAGATCGCAGGCCTGAGCACGCGGCTAAGCATACTAGGAGGAGATCGAGGCCTGAGCCGGCGGTTAAGCATACTAGGAGAAGATCGTAGGCCTGAGCCGGCGGTTAAGCCTACTAGGAGGAGATCGTAGGCCTGAGCCGGCGGTTAAGCCTACTAGGAGGAGATCGTAGGCCTGAGCCGGCGGTTAAGCATACTAGGAGGAGATCGTAGGCCTGAGCCGGCGGTTAAGCCTACTAGGAGGAGATCGTAGGCCTGAGCCGGCGGTTAAGCATACTAGGAGGAGATCGTAGGCCTGAGCCGGCGGTTAAGCATACTAGGAGGAGATCGCAGGCCTGAGCCGGCGGTTAAGCCTACTAGGAGGAGATCGTAGGCCTGAGCCGGCGGTTAAGCCTACTAGGAGGAGATCGTAGGCCTGAGCCGGCGGTTAAGCCTACTAGGAGGAGATCATAGGCCTGAGCCGGCGGTTAAGCATACTAGGAGGAGATCGTAGGCCTGAGCCGGCGATTAAGCCTACTAGGAGGAGATCGTAGGCCTGAGCCGGCGGTTAAGCATACTAGGAGGAGATCGTAGGCCTGAGCCGGCGGTTAAGCCTACTAGGAGGAGATCATAGGCCTGAGCCGGCGGTTAAGCATACTAGGAGGAGATCGTAGGCCTGAGCCGACGGTTAAGCCTACTAGGAGGAGATCATAGGCCTGAGCCGGCGGTTAAGCATACTAGGAGGAGATCGTAGGCCTGAGCCGGCGGTTAAGCCTACTAGGAGGAGATCGTAGGCCTGAGCCGGCGGTTAAGCATACTAGGAGGAGATCGTAGGCCTGAGCCGGCGGTTAAGCGTACTAGGAGGAGATCGTATGTAGGCCTGAGCCGGCGGCTAAGCATACAAGGAGGAGATCGTAGGCCTGAGCCGGCGGTTAAGTGGGCGCAGGGCGAGCCTAAGCATAGCCTGATTTGGAAGGAATACACTGTGTCCGAAACTAATTCAGAAAAGGAAGAACGGCCATTGTCTGACGCTTCATGCGATTGCCGCCTAGACGACAATCGCCTGAAGACGGCCATCGCCTGTGGCAGAGTCATTCAGCAATTTCTGCTGAAGTCGGGCAGGAAGGGGGGGGGGGGGGGGTGGACTCATTCAGTGTAATTTGGTGTGGACTCGTTCAGTAATTTGGTGTGGACTCATTCAGTAACTTCAGCTGACATCCGGCCGGAAAAGAGGGTGTGGACTCATTCAGTAATTTGGTGTGGACTCATTCAGTAATTTGGTGTGGACTCGTTCAGTAATTTGGTGTGGACTCATTCAGAATTAGCCTCTGGGTGACCAGTGGCTGTGGGCAATCTGCCGTTGCATGTTGAAATATAAGCTACAGCAAGCAGTCTCTCTCTTATGGACTATAGAGTATCACCTATGGGCTAAAGGCACTAGTACCTAGATGAACTAACTAGCCAACCGAACGGATAATACTATAGCAACTTCGGTAACCGCCCCGCCGCACGTCGTCACAGAACTTGATAAACAAACTGTGTTGGAAACATGGTATAGTAGCGCAATGCTAGGATAGAAACAGAAACTCGAAAGGTGGTCGGATGCACAATTCAAAGTGCCAAAGTCCAGTGACAACATCTGCAAACGGACAATTCTCGGACTAAGGCTCCGAATCCTCTCTCGTCTCGTTTTGCCCTTTATAAACACAAGAAATCGTCGTTGATGTTGTTGTTGTTGTTTTCTCATTGCTATTGTTGTCGCGTGTGCGCATGCATCCGACGATCGCGATCCGCGCACGCACATAGTACTGTTTCGGCGTGCGTCATTCGGCACTGCTTTTGCAGAGCGAATCGACTATTGACGATTGTCGCGCCGCCGCAGGTCACAGCAACTGCGCACGACGCTGCTGCCAACCCAACCACGCAGACACCGGCGGCGCGCATGAATGAAAGATGGCCAAAGGCTGAGAGAGACATGTCGTGTAAATCTGGCCAGTCTTCTCGGGGACGCAGTATTATCCACGAATCACAAAACACTGTTACGCGTTGCTTCTCCGTTGCTTTCCAGCATGAGCGTTTATTGTAGCACAAATTGCCAATCATACAGGCAGAAGATGTTACATCATGGTTGGCGCGGCAGCGCCAAACCATAATATGTTCCATCTCGGCCGCGCGCGCCTTTTCCCATCATCACGATGTTTGTTTCTCGGGCTGTACTAAACGGAATTGAATGAAATTTGGTACACTAAAGGACATTGTCATAGACAGATTAAATTCCAAATTTGATGAAAATCGGTTAAGTGTAGCGAAAGTTACAGGCGAAAAAAGGATCGTGGCGCGTTTCTTGTCCCAACGGCGGGGGGTGAATTCTTCTCCGTCTTCTCCTTCTCCTTCTCCTCCTTCTTCACGTCACGCTCTAACGTCCATCAATGAGGATCTCGTCGAGTCGCCTGCTATTTTTCCCAACCGTGGTTGCGCGCTCTACAGTACAAGCCCCAGAGTGCCCCCGCTCGTTCAGGTGGTCCTGCATACGTGTCCCAGAATTGTCCTACTCATTCTGTGCGCGTCTCAAAGTGCCCCCCCTCGTTCAGGAGGCCCTGCATACGTGTCTCAAAATTGTCCTACTCGTTTTGTACGTGCCTCAGAGTGCCCCCGCTCGTTCAGGAGGCCCTGCATACGTGTCCCAAAATTGTCCTACTCGTTTTGTACGTGCCTCAGAGTGCCCCCGCTCGTTCAGGAGGCCCTGCATACGTGTCCCAAAATTGTCCTACTCGTTTTGTACGTGCCTCAAAGTGCCCCCGCTCGTTGAGGAGGCCCTGCATACGTGTCCCAAAATTGTCCTACTCGTTTTGTACGTGCCTCAAAGTGCCCCCGCTCGTTCAGGAGGCCCTGCATACGTGTCCCAAAATTGTCCTACTCGTTTTGTACGTGCCTCAGAGTGCCTCCGGTCGTTCAGGAGGCCCTGCATACGTGTCCCAAAATTGTCCTACTCGTTTTGTACGTGCCTCAAAGTGCCCCCGCTCGTTCAGGAGGCCCTGCATACGTGTCCCAAAATTGTCCTACTCGTTTTGTACGTGCCTCAAAGTGCTCCCGCTCGTTCAGGAGGCCCTGCATACATGTCCCAAAATTGTCCTACTCGTTTTGTACGTGCCTCAAAGTGCCCCCGCTCGTTCAGGAGGCCCTGCATGCGTGTCCCAAAATTGTCCTACTCGTTTTGTACGTGCGTCAAAGTGCCCCCGCTCGTTCAGGAGGCCCTGCATACGTGTCCCAAAAATGTCCTACTCGTTTTGTACGTGCCTCAGAGTGCCGCCGCTCGTTCAGGAGGCCCTGCATACGTGTCCCAAAATTGTCCTACTCGTTTTGTACGTGCCTCAAAGTGCCCCCGCTCGTTCAGGAGGCCCTGCATACGTGTCCCAAAATTGTCCTACTCGTTTTGTACGTGCCTCAAAGTGCTCCCGCTCGTTCAGGAGGCCCTGCATACATGTCCCAAAATTGTCCTACTCGTTTTGTACGTGCCTCAAAGTGCCCCCGCTCGTTCAGGAGGCCCTGCATGCGTGTCCCAAAATTGTCCTACTCGTTTTGTACGTGCGTCAAAGTGCCCCCGCTCGTTCAGGAGGCCCTGCATACGTGTCCCAAAAATGTCCTACTCGTTTTGTACGTGCCTCAGAGTGCCGCCGCTCGTTCAGGAGGCCCTGCATACGTGTCCCAAAATTGTCCTACTCGTTTTGTACGTGCCTCAAAGTGCCCCCGCTCGTTCAGGAGGCCCTGCATACGTGTCCCAAAATTGTCCTACTCGTTTTGTACGTGCCTCAAAGTACCTCCGCTCGTTCAGGAGGAACTGCATACGTGATCCAAAATTGCCCTGCTCGTCCGGTGCGTTGCCCAAATGGGTCAAACTCGTACGAAAGCCTCTACAGTCGTGTCTCAAGGTGGCCTGCATCGGCAACGTGGGTTGATTGGCTCCGCCAATCAAAAAGTAAGAGTATTTCATGTAAAATGCCTAAAGGCAGAAAGGAGAATATGTTCCAAGTATGAAGCATGTAAAAGTAAGAGTATTAAACGATATTCCTCTGGTGTAGCAAATGCGGCGCTTTGCGCCGCCCACCAATTTGTTAAAGAAAGATAGTACCAGTATTGATTGAAAGAAAGCATTTTCGACTAAAATCATCCACACAAACTGCGCAAAGGTCACAACGACACGCGGCAACATATTCGGCACACCCGAGCGTGTCGTTGTGACCTTTGCGCAGTTTGTGTGGATGATTTTAGTCGAAAATGCTTTCTTTCAATCAATACTGGTACTATTCTTTCTTTAACAAATTGGTGGGCGGCGCAAAGCGCCGCATTTGCTACACCAGAGGAATATCGTTTAATACTCTTACTTTTACATGCTTCATACTTGGAACATATTCTCCTTTCTGCCTTTAGGCATTTTACATGAAATGTAGACAACGTTAAATGTTTATTTGCATTTTGACGATCCAGGAAGCTTCCTCTCTAAATTGCCCATTAACGCTGCTCAGCATTGTGTTTTAATGAGTAGCGGCTGATCGACCCACGAGGGACTATAAGCTGAACATCAATAGCATCACGAGAGCGACACCATAGAAGCATAGTCTAATGAGTGGATTATCGGGCGACGTCGCTTCCTTATTCGCTTATCTTGGAATTCGCACGTGGTCTCGTCATTTATGTACTTTTAAACGGTTTGCTTCAGCGTATCCCGCCAATCTTGGTCGCTGACGCCATTCATCACTGGGGGTTGTGCCTTTCGGCGCAGCTGTGATTGTGAACAACCACTTCAGTGGCAAACAGCTTTGGTTGCTGGTGTAGGCAGTGTGTAACCTATGTCCTATGTCCTTGGCAGACATCACATAGAACATTGTTGTTTTCTGAAGAGGATGACTAGGGTGTCTCCGAGCATACGTGTGTCTCCATTTTCAATCGAAAGGATGTTTTCGAACCATTAGCACGCCACAGCTGAAGAATGCACGCGCGCTGGGTACGGATCCTTAGCGCTGAACGTCTCGCTAATAGCGCCCAGCTAAAAGCTTTACTGTTTTCCAATGAAACGTCTTTGCATAAGTGCTCCGAGCACGAAACAGTTACCACGTCGCTATCATCACTCAGTCAGGGAGTCAGAGATTAAATGAGTTCCATTTTCATCCCTTGCCCTAGACCGCCAGCCCCATAGTTTTTCGCGGAAACTGGCGCCGGAAGCTTGTTAGACGCCGGACGTTCACTTCATCAGCTGGGCAGACTCTTTTACTGGCGTTTTCGCCTTCTGACCGCAGACTTTCCGTCACGCCCACGCTCTGAAGTCCAGATGGAGGGCAGTGCGCTTCTT
This sequence comes from Linhomoeus sp. GSCO2_2, assembly GCA_030248115.1. Lineage (NCBI taxonomy): Eukaryota > Metazoa > Nematoda > Chromadorea > Monhysterida > Linhomoeidae > Linhomoeus > Linhomoeus sp. GSCO2_2. The sequence goes on from JASAMZ010010525.1 coordinate 59,832, forward strand.
CTGCGCCCGAGCGTCACAACTGAGAGGACGATGGGTTTCAACCTGTCTGACGGATTGGAGCTTCAGTGGCAGGAGGAGACCTTGCCGCCCATCGCCCACTTCTGCGCCTGGGCAATGACGGCTCTGTGCGTCTTGGGAGCCGCTGGCAATCTCCTGTCTCTGCGCGTGTTCACGCGCAAGGGCATGATCAAGATGTCTATCAACGTCCTGCTGGCAGGCCTCAGCGCCGTCGACCTCTGCCTGCTGATCGTGGTTTGTACTTTGAGGGTGATTGGGTGACTGAAACCACAGATTAGCTTGAAGACTGTGCAAGCATTTTATTCACTTGGGTATTTCACGCAACAAATGTGTATGTAATCTTCGCAAATGTAGTGTTCGCAGATGGTGGTTTGGTTGCACTTCAGATCTTCTTTGTTCTCGTTGTGCCTCTGTTCCACCCGATGGACTTCTACTTCGTTTACATGGAGACGACAGTGACTTACGGTTTCCCAGTGTTGGCCTGGCTCCAGACCAGCTCAGTCTGGATCCTCGTCGTCATCACCATAGAGCGCTATCTGGCTGTGACGAAGCCCCTGCTAGTCAGGGTCTACTGCACGCAGCATAGAGCCAAGGTCGCTTTGTGGCTTGTGGTCTGTGGATCGACTCTCTTCAACGCTGGGAAGTTATTCGAAGTCGAGATCGCGACGGTGGACATCCTCAGCTGGATTTGGTGAGTGCGTAAAGAAGACTGTGAGTGTTGGACTGGAGCACAATTGACAGTGGTCGTTGACATAACATCAATTTTGCGCTTGCTTTCTTTAAGCGACCGTTGTGCTTGCTTCGGCACTTCCACATTCATTCTGTAGCTTTCACTCGTTCTCCCCTAGGCTGAGCCTGATCGCCCTGTCGATCTACGTGGTCCCACTGCTGCTGATGGGCGTCTTCAACACTTTGGTCATCGTTGAGATCGGCCGTCAGAAGCGCCTCAGGCGGGCCATCACCAAGAGGGAGCAGCGCGAGCAGCACACAGCCCTGATGATGCTGGCCGTCATCGGCTGCTTCGCCCTCTGCTTCCTCCCCGGGGCCGCCTACTGCCTTCTGCTGCTCGCCTACGACCTCGGCGGCAGGGGAACGTTCGGCGGTTGGTCACCGTAACGATTGTTCAAAGCGGCTCTGGATCGTTTCCTGGCTTTCACATGAGTGTATAGCCTTCTCAGTCAATTGATTGGAGTCGCATTGTAGTTGCCAGCCTTCGTAGACATTTTTCGGCACTTCAGTGTCGGCCCACCACCGCGACTTCCTCTCCCGATGGGCGGCGATCAACCAAGTGCTGATGACCCTGAACTCTTCCAGCACCTGCGTCCTCTACCTTCTCTTCTCCAGTCGGTACAGACACCACGCCCAGGTCACCCTCTGCCGTCCCTGCATGGGAGAGAACTCCAGAAGTCGACTGCTTTCCAGCTCTCGCAGAACCACGGGAGATAGTGAGAGAGTGGCGTCGGTATAGCCTCACGAACTCAACTACCCATTAGACGTCTGGCAGACAAACGAAGGCATTCCTGCACTATTCGAAAAGCGCTGATAGTGTGATTACCTAGTTGTCATTTGAAACACCTGTTTTATCATGCGGATTCATTGGCTGCGTGCCGATGCCGAGGAAGAGGCCGTACCATCTCAGCAGAGTGAACTGCCACGCGTTTCGTTTCAGCGCAATTACACTCCAGACAGAAGCCGTACAACTATCGAGGCTGTCACAACAACGCCCAGGAAGAGATCAAGTCCCAGGCTGGCGAGCTGGCCCATCCTCTGCGCCTCCCTGGATGTGAGGAACTCGGCTGGCATCTTGACCATCTGCACCAGATTGGCCGCCAGCTCCACCTCAGGCGCCACCATCTGATCATTCAACAGGCGAGCCAGTCGCTTGGCGTTCGCTGCGTAGTTGGGATCGTCTACCAGCCGGTTCACCCACTCCACAATGGCAGCTGATGTGACAGTCTCCGACTTGATGTCGATCATGGCGCCGCAGCCGAAGCGCAGAGCTCTGTAGGCGTCTGCGAACTGGTCCCCGAAGAGTGGGGTGTAGAGGGCTGGGACGCCAGCCTTTGCCGCCTCCAGCAGACTGTTGTAGCCGGCGTGTGTGATGAAGAGACGCGTGCGAGGGTGGGCTGAAGGAGAAACATCACAGACTATTGAAGTCGATCCTTTTGGACAACCATATCTGGTCATTGTGAAACTACTGGTTAACGCTTGATACCCAGCAGCTGCCGTTGTGGAACCCATGCGCTCAAGTGGATATGACCGAAACTGTCCGGCTTTGACTCAATCTCTGGTATGCTAGTGTCGAACTTCCAGATGATGGTGTAGTTTGACAGCAACTCGAACGCGCCAACGAGCGCCACCTAGAGAGGTTTCGCATGACCTAAAGATTCACACTCAAAGTAATGTTTCAATAGTACGGCGAAGAAATTTGTCACCCTTGTGTGGTTCGGCATCATAGTCGTATTGGCGACAGTTCCCAGTGAGAACACTATGACTCCTGCTTTGCTCTGATCGGAGACGATTGTTTCCCATTCATCGCCTAGTTTCAGTGACGCTTTCTCCTCTGTCGCCTTTCCTTTCTTGAAGTCCCCCAGGTACTTGACTCCATAGGGCAGTGGTCTAGGGAAGTCCAAGAGTCTGTCTCCATTGATGAAGATCGCCTTCATCTCGCCCAACACATCGAATAGTGGAGGCCTGTCCTCGTTGGGAGGCGCTCTCCACTCTGCCTCCTCCTTTCTGGAGATGCCACCCTGATGTACAGTACGTACAGTAACTCAGGAGGCACAGTAGGTACATACATACACTGGCAATCACGGAAGTCCATGGTCACATTCTCGCCCACCGGCAGTTGCGCCAGCGCAGGGTTGTTCAGGGCATTAAAGATGGCGTTCTTGAGTCTGTCGACGAAGGGCAGTCTGTCGCTTCCTCTGGTGATCATGTGTGGAATGTAGCTGGAGACCGTGGGCACCGTCAGCACGTCGGCGTAGGCGTCGGGCATGTAGATGCCTGGACTCACCACTACCAGATTCTTGATCTCCAGCAGGTTGGCCAGCATTGGGGGAAAGTGGAACATGTAGTGGCAAACTTGTAGGGGCTGTCTTGACTGTCGGAAGACACTATCTGCACGTATGTACCTGCATCATCTTGAGTTGCTACACACATAAGACAATCGGACTAAGTTGTTTCAGGAAGGCGCTGAAACTGAGCGAGATCAGAAATCGCGTAGTCCTGCACAATAGCATTTGGCTTGAGCTATATGTATGTACTTCTTCAACTGCTCCTCACAATCAAGACAGCCCAATTAGGTCAAACTTTTCTGCTCTCAATCTGTCAATGAGGTTTTCTGCAAATTCGAGTTGCTGTCTCGCGGCTTCTTTTGAGTAGTTGGCGAAGAAAGCCATCAGTTTGTTGTAGTCCGGCGCTTTCTGAATTGAGACAACCCCTCCAGAGTAAGAAGTTGACAAGGAAAGAGATTGGCTGTTCCTCCAGTTTCCACTAGAAATAACACTGCAGAAGTGATGAAAGATGATGAGGTTGTCAAAATTCGTGAAATAAGCAACCTCTGTTAAATTGTGAAATGAATGCCATTGGATGCGTGAACGCACCGTTGCCCAGACGAAGTTGCCAAAGATCTCGTCGGCGACTGCTTGGACCCTCCGTTCGAGTCTCACTTCAGTCACTATTCCCTCCTTCACTCCAGACGGAGGAGGTCTGCGCTCGACCTCGGTGGAGGAGACGAAAGCTCCCTCGTTTGTCCAGAGCGTAACCTCATGCCCCAGAGCCACCATGGCCTCCGCCAGACGATGGTTGAACAGAACCACGCTGTTGGACAATGCCGACACCGTCTGGAGAATCTTCAGACCGTCGTTTACACTTGTAAGGCATGCCAACAGTGCTACTGCAGCGAGACATCTGGCTAGAGAGAAGCAGTTATGCGACATCGTGAACTACTGCATTAATCGCCTACGGTTGACACATTTGGTGGCAGTGTGCACTCACGAGGCGCTGCAACGAAGTGCAAAGGGTGACAAAACATACTCGACGTCAAGACTACATTGTAGCTGTTATCAGCAAACTTAGGGACAACCAGCGCGACTATAGGGATCGCATAGGTATAGGTGCTGCTTGGACTGCAAAAACTGGGGCACTGCGACTGCGTCTCCCTGGAGAATTCTGCAAAGCACTCATCATGATCATTTGCCACTTGCCATTCGTCACAACGGTAACTGCCCTGCCGCGGCTTCGCGCGTGCAGGTCTCCAACAACTTAGCTTGATACTTGCGTAGGGCAGGTAGGTAATATGTTGCGTACCATTACGACGATGCGATCACTGCAGTCTGTGAGAGCCTCAGCAACGTTTGCCTGCTTTCATCAGAACGATGACGTTTCCATTTTGTGGTGTACTGTATCGGATCAATTTCGAACTTCCAGAAGATACGCAATAGGCCAGAATATTCTTTCTTGCCGGAAAAGAAGTGGTTCAAGGATTCCGAAGAAATCTCGCAATCGTTTGAACTTTGATCGCACCCTTGAATCCGAACGATGGAGAAGAAGGTCGCCAATGGCACGCAGCAAGATACCCCTCAAGCCAAGAATGACGCCGGGGACAAGGACAAGGACTTCCGCTGCCTCTTCGGACTGATGCACTGCGAGGTTTGTGTGGACTCACTGATTCCTATGGACCACTCCGCTCACTTCTTCAGTGGCGATACTGGTTTCAGGTGGCCGCCATGATCATCTGGGGCGTTCACCTGATCCTCCACTCCATCACCGTCTGGCAGCTGCTGCGGTGAAGATAGCGAACTTGGAGGATTTCCCGTTTGTAGTCGCCACATTTCAATGCAGGTACCAGGGCGGCTGGAGCTCCTGTGGCTGGCCCCTGGCGCTGATCACCGGCTCGGTGCTGGGAGTGGCCCTGGCCGCCTTCCTCTTCAAGGACGCCTGCGCCCTGCTGCCCTACCTGTCGCTGCAGGTGCGTGGTGTGGTGTCGCTGACCAACTGACTGACATCTGAGAGACCACTGAAGCCTCGTCTTCCGTCGCAGGCGCTGGAGCTGCTGACCTCTGGCACGGCGCTGCTGGCCATCCTGGCCGCTTTCCTTATGGGCGTCATCGGCTCCATTCTGGGGAAGGACAAGATTCCCGGCGGTGAGAACCGTTCAACCGTTTGCTTTGCATGCCAATTTTTCGTTCACATGTGTAGTTCTTCAACAGCGTGATTCCATTCACTGGCATTCAGACTCGTGGCTGGGCCCCACGGCTGCCGCCGCAGTGGTGCTGGCCTTGACGCTGGCCCTGCAGCTGTGGGTGTTCAAGGTCACCCTGCAGTGCTTCCACTACTACCAGAGCAACCTTTTCGTCGCCGTCACCGTCACTGGCGAGCGCAGCGACGACGTCTGAGAGACACGACAGTGTATTACAGTGTTGCGTTGGTGTTCGGACGGATTTTCTAGGTTGTTGTCGGTTAGGCTCATTCGTGCGGTAGACTGTTGCTTTCTTCGTTTCGTCCTTTGTGTTTGGCTCCTTCGGCGGCGGCAGCTCGCTTTGTGACACGCTCAGTTCAAGTCAGGGTCATTTGTTCTTGAATGCTCAAACGGAATGGTGCCGCGGTAGTGGCCTCTTCTTGAGTTGCTTTTGCCACCTTGCCAGATACCTATGCCAGAGTATCGCTTTCGTTCCATTCGCATGGGAGGCTCTACATAGTTCCGGTTCGAAGATTGTGTTGCGCTCTTTCCCTTAGATGCTCACTGGTAGTTCGCGGCGTTCGTTGCTTTTGTGGTCGCTCGAAACCGATTCTTTCACTTGACACAGCCACGGAAGCAGACGACACGGTCAGTCGATCAACGCGTATGCATGTATAGAGTCCGGAAGTCAGCATGGTATGGTTTTGGCATACGGTACCACGGCAGAGCCTGTAATTGTCTCCAAAGTTTACCATAATCTAAGACGAAGTGAAGCATCCTTGCGTTCGCTACTGTCGGGTCTGCCGTCACAGCTGCTTCTTGAATAAGACAACGTCGGTGGTCGAGTTCTTCGGGGTGATCAGAGGCCGGTCGTCGTCGTCCCGAACGACGGCGAATTGCAGCTTCTCTTTGAACAGTCTCTGGGAACTTAGTCCCGTGGCCAGAACAATGACGGTGTCACAGCCCACCTTCCGGCCCTCCTCCAGCCTGCAGTTGCATGTTGTGGTCCTCAGTCCACCTACTGGAAAGCTTCAGATCCACTCACGCGAGTTGGTTCATCTGAAGGGCGATTCCCCTGCGGCGGTTGGAGGGGCTGCAGAGTGGCCGAGTGACTCAGACGAGCGCCTATCAGGTCGTCGGTGGACGCGTCCCTGAAAGGTTGCGTCTGGCTGATGAAATTCCGGCGAGTTCACTGTCAATTCGATCCCTTTCTCAGCAACGTCATCGCCAACGCAAGCTGTGAGACCTGGCTATTATGGTCAGTCCACTGTTGGCCGATTCGGCCACGTAGGCCTCGATGAAGCTACGCAGCTGCTCGTTCTCCAGGTCAAACTCTAGCACTTCGTGGATAGTCTCTCCCGCCTTGGCGTCGACATAGTTTGCAATGAAGGAGTTGAACACCTCCCCAACATCTTCAGGCTTGGCCATGGAGAAACGCACGTCTGCCATTACAGAGCTACGTGAGTGCAAGGTTTTCGTAGGGCCCGCTTGTCAGAGGTAGGGGGACTGTTCTTGTCATGGCATGGCATAGTAGTAGGTTTGTTCGCTCCTGATCCTATTACACAAAGATTCCTATTACACAAAGATGCACGATCGATAATCCTGTACACAAAGTGCCTTCTTCCTGGCGGAAACTTTGCGTATAACTCTCGACGCGGTTGACGGATCGCGACGACCTACAAACGAGAATGACGGTCGCCTATGTTATGCAGTTCTCGCCAGCTGGGTCTCGACTTTGGGCGATGGTTAAATCTCGAGAAATCGGCAGATATCGCCACACTGTGGAGACAGGAAATGAATGGTTTTGGCATGCGACCCATTGAATTCGAACTTTGCGGTAACCTAAGACGAACCGAGCACATTATAACTGCTTCTTGAAGAACACGAAGTCGGTGGTGTTGTTCTTCGGTGTGATCAGAGTTCGGCCGTCGTCGTCCCGAACGTCGGCATAGGGGACGGATGCGAAGGTGTCGAATGCCAGTTTCTCCCGGAACAGTCTCTGAGAGCTGAGCCCCGTGGCCAGTACGATGACGGTGTCGCAGCCCGCTCTCTGGCCCTCGTCCAGCCTGCAAATGCAGTTGCATTGCTGCACGCTCTCAGTCCACTTCGTGGACCGTTGCCTAAGCTTTCCATTCACCCACGCGAGTCGGTTCATCTGAAGGGCGATTCCCCTGCGGCGGTGGGACGGCGCCACACATAGGGCGTCGAAGGCCAGCATCTTCTCCGTCTTCCACTCCATCAAGATGCCCTGAAGATTGGCCATGGCCAGAAGCCGCGCCCAGAAGCTGGCCACCAGTGCCAGTTTTTCGTCGCTGAACTGCAGTCCCAGCAGTGACTTCCACTTCTCCAGGTACTGCTGCAGAGTGGCCGAGTGACTCAAGCGAGCGCCTATCAGGTCGTTGCTGGATGCGTCCCTGTAATGTTGCGTCTGGCGGATGAAATCTCGCAGAGTTCATTGTAATCCAATCTCCTTCTCCGCGCGCCATCAGAATAAACGCAAACTGCGCAACCTGGCCAGTATGGTCAGTCCACTGTTGACCGACTCCGTCACGTAGGCCTCGAAGAAGCCACGCAGCTGCTCGTTCTCCAGGTCGAATTCCATCACTTCGTTGATGGTCTCTCCCGCCTTGGCGTCGACGAAGTTTGCCATGAAGAAGCTGAACACTTCGCCAACATCTTCAGGCTTGGCCAGGGAGAAATGCACTTCTTCCATTGCAGCGGGCTGCGTGGATTGGAAGGTTTCTGTGAGCTTGTTTGTCAGAAGTTGGGAATGCACTGCGTAACGTGTTATGGCAGTCTGCCCGTCTGACTGTATGTTTGCTCCTGATAAGGCGAACTACATATGCACCTACGTACTGAAGTTGCGCCCACTGAGTAGTTGCTGAAGGCGCGTGGCAATTGGCAATACGCTTCAGTTTCGTTTTATGGTGTCCTTGCCAGTCTGACACCGAGTGCCGAATGGCGATCTTGCTATCCACATTCATTCACTCCCATACATCGTAGGCACTTCAACAGCGAGAAGGACAAGTAATGAATCGGAAGCATTCTTAGGACGGAGAAGTCGAGCGCAAACGAAGCTGACGTCTGAAGACACTTGAATAACGTTGCGACTTGTGGAGAGGCTTGAATGTTTGTAAATGTATCATGGTACGTGGATCATGTGGACTTGAATGTTGCCTCCCACTTCAATCTCGTCCACCTCCTGCGGCGGACAGCGGTGCTTGTACTCGACGAAAGGCATGCCGTTGACCGATACCTACAATCCGCCATCAGATGAAGAAGTACGTAAAACTACTACGTGACAGCAGCATATGGACAAAATACCTATGTAGATCGCATGAAGCGCTAATTTTTTCCACCTTGTAGCCGTCGTGGCCGCACAGGAGGTCCAAATCGAAGGTTCCACCCGGGACGAAGGGGTAGTTGGGCTGCTTGCGCTCCTCCCTTCCCCAGCCAGTCCCCTCCAGGAAGGTATTGCGTACCACCGTCTGTAGATCGCCATGAAAGACTCGACACTCAATCAACCGCTCAAAAATTTCTCCTATTTTACCTGCTCGGTGAATCTGGGGTTGAAGTGGAAGTGGATGCGCGCTTCACGACGAAAGTTGATGACGAAGTAATTGGCGCCCATCTTGGGCGTGGCCGTCATCAGCAGCCGATAGGGAGGCTTGACGACTCCACCGCCGGGAGCGGCCTTGAATGGCAGACTCTGCAATGGAGAGACACAGAACTTCGGCGTTGCAATGACTCCGCACTATGGACTTCATGGTACTGTAGGAATAGGACAAAGAAACCGACCGGCCGGAAGAACGGCGCTCGGCTCTGGTCGTGCTGATTGCTGGCCGACGTCAAAGGCTGACTGTGCACTGCAGAGAAGGTCAATGCGCCCGACGGAGTGAGGCTAGCAGCGTTCCAGTTGGCCTATGTACAAAGCTATGGTTTCACCACACTACGGCGTGTTTGGAATGGATTAGGATAAGTATGTAACTAACCAACGGCTAGCGCATCAGTCTTACCAAGACTGCTGGAGAGTTCGGCGTGCAAAAGCCGTGGAATGGACTTGGACGAACTGGACAGAGTGGCGGCGGCATGGGATACACAGCGCCGGTCATGGAGTGCTGAATAATAACTGAAGGTGAGTGCACGTACCCATAGCTCGTAGTTCGTTGCAAATGGGCGATACGCGATTTGGACTCCATTAGGCTTCTGGACACTTCGTTCGCACATTCGTCTGAAACTCGATGAAGTCCAGCTGGAGGCACCCTTTGACGTAGAGGGCGCTGACCCGCTCCAGGCCGATTCTGTGCTTGTAGTCGGCGAAGTGGATTCCGTCCACAGCCACCTGAAGGACGGTGGTACTTGCAAAACCATAGACGTCAAGTCCACGTGACACTAACGACATGGTCGAAGGCGAGTTGTTACCTTGAAGACGTCAGCCAAGGCCAGAACCCTCAGCTCGAACACTTGACCTTTGCGAAAGACGTTCTCGTGTCGCTCCTCTCGGCCCCAACGGTTGTCGATCATGCTGTTCATCACAACCTGCCGACAAGTCCCGTTACAAGGGTCTCAATGTCAGTCTGAATCAGTCCATGCCACGTGCCTGGCCAGTCTTGAAGCTGGGTTCCGCGAATCTCGGGTTGAAGAGGAAGGCGACGTCGTCGACGGGACCGCCAGACGCCTCGTCCACCACCAGGCCGCAGGTCAGGTAGAAGGCCGCCCATCTGCGCGAAGCGTAAGAAATGCGGCGCTGGAACGCCCTCGGGCATACCTACATCAGCCTGTTACTACGACGTGAAGTACAAGTGGTACCAAGCTTCCGACAAAATGTTGCGCTCTCTACATTCAGGTTCGACCACAGGATCGCTCAGTCAATTGGTCCTGGGTCCGTTCGTTCATTTACGTTCACCGAACTCGTTCCACCAGTCGCCCGCGTAGTCGTCACAGCCGGCCATCGGCATTCCCCTGAAGACGATCGCGCAGCCCGGCTGGAGGCCGTTCGGCAGCGGAATCACAGTCGGCACCTTCTGGAACCCAGTTGAAAACGCGTTGCGCAAGTACCGTGTACATAATTTGAAGCAACAGTGACTTGCCGGTCCGTAAACAACGCTGGGATTCCCGGCACCGACCGACACCGATGGCCCTCCGGCAGCGGCGCCAGTTCCATTCCACAACGACATTTGTAAGTCTGCGGGTAGAGGCGACGCCATAACGACCTGCTGCAGGTATTCGCTGAAATCTACAATGTAGCCTGCACACGTTTCTATGTATGTATCTACCCGGCGTATCGTTCTCGCGCAGCGGAAAAGAGACAGAGCGATGGATGGTAGATAGTGAGAAGAGAGCTGAGCGGAGCGGAGAGATAGCGAAACACCCGGTGGACGCAGTTTCAACGGCCTTTGTGGTCCAGAGTAGTAACCTTGCGAACGTTGCAATTGGCGATTGGTGAAATCATGGCATGAATCGGTCGTTCAATCATCAATACGCCGAAAGCGTGGCTTTGCTCGCTCGTTGAAGAAACAGTCTTGC
>JASAMZ010010527.1:0-45704 GCA_030248115.1 Linhomoeus sp. GSCO2_2
TCGCCGCCGCCATTGAGAAGAAGAGAGGAAGCAGTGATCTCTCGCGCGATCTTCCTGATCGTCCCTCTGCTAGCTAAGACAAGACGACGAAAGCAGTCTCGGTCAAATCTCACTGGATACGGTAGCAGAAATAGAATCATTCATCATCTCGCGCTCTCTCTCGGAGCGACTTCTTGAGTCGGTGCAGCTGCGAGTGGGCGTGGCGGAGTAGCGACTGGGCGTTCTGAAGAGCGCGCAATCGTCGTCGTCGTTCGCTTCGCCACAGCGCACGTAGACATCCCAAACGAAAGAAGGCTGCAAGAGGGGCCAACCAAGAGGGCGAAGTAGACGAGGGCCAGATGGGCGGCGACGGCGACGGCCACGAAGAGTTCGAAGACTGCCGGCTTGACGCGGTAGGCCACCAATCGATCCTCCGACGCCCCGTAGAGAAGGAACTCCGGCTCCCTGCGCCCACAATAGGACCGTTGGTTGAGTACACAACACGCAGTCTCTGGAAAGGTGCAGTACCTACACACACGCGCACCTACAAACAAGTAGCGGCAGCACGCCATCACCCACTTCTTGTCGGCGGCGACGACAGGCTGCAGTAGTGTCTCGTGTCCGTAGTGGTCGAAGAAGGCGTGCAAATCGGCCAGCAACCGATTGTTCGCCCCCTCCGTCGTCAGAAGCTGCGCCGCGCGCGCCTCGCTCGTCAGTAGACCCAGCCACTGGTCCAGATTGACTGCGCTCACCGACTGCTGCAACTTCGGCCGTTGAATTAGAGAGCTTCAATCAAAGCGGGGCGCCGGCGACGCGCGCACTCGTCAAACGCCAATGTCGCAGCAGCAGCCAGATGCAGTCTACAATTGCTGTCCAAACTATCAATCAATCGGAGACCTCTGGAGGGAGGAAGGGCGAGAGGGTCGCTTCGTCCGCCGTCGTCGCGGTCGCTTCCGTTTCCTGTCCATCATCATCAGGCAGCGGCAGAGAGGGCAGCTCGTAGAGGAAGAGCACCAGCGCCTCGGCCGCCACCGCCCCGTTCCACTCCAGCGCCCTCATGTCCACATGGGACCTGCGCCAGAGACATACATACAGTCAACAACCTTACGACACTCGACAACACGAAGAGTGGAACTTTGGTAGGTCGGCGCGCGAACATCTGTTGCGCGTTGGAGTTGACGCTAAGCTACAAGTGTTCCCATGACGAGTTTGCGCGTCTCCTCAAGAAGCGGCGCTTCGAGGGTTACTGTAACTGCTCTTTTGTGATCCCACTTCGTGTCGAGAATGGATCTCCGTCTCGTCTCGCTCGAGGCGTGTCTGGACAATGTGAAGGCCATGACGCGGCGCACGTTGAACTGCTCGTGTTCCCAGGCGAGGAAGTCGGCGCTGCGACGGATCTTCTTGTGGACCAGCTCCACCGTCGCCGAGTTGTTCGTCACCTGAAGCGAAGGAGCGAAAGATGCGTACACTCCGCCGCCGTTGTTAGTGCGCGTTGTCGCACCGGCAGCTTCCGGGAGGCGGAGACGGCGGCGGCGGCCGTTCTGAGGGCGCGGTAGAAGCGGTGGGCGGCGCCGCCGCCGGCCGGCACCTTGGACGCGTGCATGTGGAGAAGGGGCACTTCAGAATCGAAGGCGGAAGTCGAGGCGGCCAACGAGTCGAGACAGACGACGAACTGCGGCCGACGACCCAGCAGGCGGCCCTCTGAACTGCTTAACTACAGCATAGACTGCGCCACAACGTTCATACGGTATCGCGTCGCGACCGCTTCTACTCAGTCCGCAAGGCGACAGAGCAGCCCACCGGGCGTGTTGGGGTTGCTGGACTCGACGCTCAGTTGATCGGCCAGCTGTCGCGCTCCCTGGTAGTTGAGTTGGCCGCCAGCCGTCAGACCGAATAGCACGTCCACCCTTCAAACAACACCAGACGCATCCCAACCGTCCCGGCGCTTTACCAGTACTACCTACTACTGCATTACGAACTAGTCTTCTAACGATGCTCTGGAGAACAGAAGATGGTTCATAGCCAGTGAGAGATTATAGGACGGAGCGAAGACGCACATCTCGACTGCATTTGACCTCGGCGCTAGATGTTCCCGCGCTGTTCAAGCTACTTACTGTACAACGGATCACGTCAATTTCTGAGCTACAGTAGCTTTCATCCGACAAAATGCGGTAGCTCTAAGTGTCCCCAAATAATGTCTCAACTCTGTGGATCGACTGATCGGGTGTCTCACTTGGGTCTAGTCTTGGCGCTCTGGTAGAAGCGACGGATGACGCGGAAGAGCTCCAGTAGGACGGCCACGCCGCTTCCGTTCGAGTCGGCGCCAAAAGACAGCGACTGGAAGCAACTGGCATGGTGGAGATAGAGGCATAGAGGCATACTAGAAGCAACTGGCATAGATGCAACAAAGCCGTGGAATATTCGCGCCAAACCGACCGGAGCTGCGCCCAGGGCATCGTAGTGAGCGACCACGGCGATCGTAGGCACCTCCGTTCCACGTTCGGTCGCCATGAGACGCGCCTACGCGCACCAGACCGACTAGGCAATGCTGAGATTCTAGGCAGTCAGAGGAAGACGGCCTCACTCACAATGACGTTGTACATGGTCTGGCCGACCGGGGCCGTCGTCGCCTGATTCGTGGAGACGATCTGGTAGGCGTTGGCACTGACCGCTTGCAGAAGGGCTGTAGAACAAGAGAGAACACTAACTACCGTACCGTATCGTACTCAATAAAAAAAAACAATGACCGACCGGCGAAGGCCGACCCCTTGTCCGACTGGGCGGCGCACTCGACGGCGTGCAGCACCTCGCGAAGCGCCTCGTTCGTCGGCGCCAGAAACACCGGCATCTCGTAGCTGCCGCCCAGAAGAAGCGACTCGAGCTGCGCGAACTCCTGCACAAGAGACGAAGGCTGACGCACGATATAGATCTACAAGGCGTTGACGAAGCACTCGAAACGGGACGAAGTATAGCGAAATGTTACTTCGGTGGGCAAGTATCCGATGCAGGCTGGATTCTGCGCAAAAACAGCTGCCGCTGCCGCCGATATTCGCACGGCGTTTCGGCAAGTCCAGTGTATGTGATAGATAGCATGCCATGAGAGCGTGTCTACCTCACTCTTACAGGCAAGGCAATCGAAAAGTTCCGTCACATCGTTCCATCATCAGTTGACAATAACCTCGCGAAGTAGGTACCTCCGCATCATTGGGATTGTCGTGCAGCTGCTCCAAGTCGGCCGGCAGGCGGCAGCAGCGCCAAGAGGGCGCCCACAGAGCCGTCGCTAAGCCAATCAGAAGCGCCGCCGCTCCTGAGGCGTGCCAGCAGCTCGCGCCATCCGATCAGCACGCAGCGCCGACCGCGCAGAGGGCCGCCGACGGTCGCCGCCGCGGCTTCCACCATAACTTTCCAGCTGCGACTGCCTGCCACCAGACGAAAGAGAAAGAGGATACGCACGGGGTGGTGTGCGAGCGTGACAGAAAGAGGCACACATCATTGTACAAACTCGAACAGACTAATTCTGACCTCCACCCCCCCCCCCCCCACGCCCACCCCAGTCGAACATCGTCTAAAGGTTTCCTGTCGTGCCATCGTGGATCGTGACAACTGTCTACTTATCGGCGAGTCGGCTTCCATCAACGCACCATATCTGGTGGCGGCCAGGTCGACTTGTTGGAGTCGGAAGCCTTTGAACTCCAGCTGGATTGAGTCGCCCAGAGGCGAGAGACACGAGGCCGGTATGACGACCAAAACGAAGAGGACCACCAGGGGATTCTTGATGAACTCCAGCCAGTCTTCCATGGCCTGTCTGCTTAGCGCGTCTGTCTTCTTGCTTCAATTTTCGGCTGATCCGATATGCTATCGAAAACATGAAGCCTGTACGCAATTTAGTTTTGTTTGAGGCAGAAACGGTCGCCATATAAACAACGGTAATTACGCGCGTTTTCCTTTCTGAACCGCGACACAGAGAAATCAGCGCTGTTCATTCGAACCAAAATCTAGTGTGACCATTTCCTATCTCCAAGTTTGCCAAGTGCGCAGATTCCCCTTTACAACGACTTCCGTTCCACACAGTACACGCATGGGACAAGGTGAACGAAGAGAGAGTATCGTTGTGCTTCGATTTTGCGTACTGTCTTTGTGGCGATCTGATGTAGTACTCGTTTGAATTTTCGAAATTAGTAGAACATCGTAAATTTGCATACGTGATTTGAAATTTGTTCCTACATTCGTAATTCTGACTCCCTTATATGGAGCGTGGCGTGCCAGGCGTTCCGCTCACCACTTCAAGCATCTTATTTCACTTCAACTGAGTTCAAACAGGTTGTATGTTCTATTCAAAAGAAAGAATGTTACGTAAGCATCCGAGTCGGAGGCAGGCGGCGGTCGCTGTCGTCGCGGCAGTTTTCGCGGTGCTTGTACTCTTGTCCTACAATGGGATTGACTGGCGCACTCCGTCCCCGACGCTGATCAATGGCACCATCGACGTGAGCGTCTTCAGGTGCGACATGTGTGCGTCCACGTGGACGACCTGCCTAAGAGTGCCCTTCCGCCAATCTCTATGCAACCGTCTGCATACATTTTAGTTTGTTGCGCGCTGTTCTTCCAACGAAAGCTGTTCTTCCAAATTCAGCGGCGCCAAATGTCGCCTGCCGAAGCTGTCGCCGGAAGATCCCAGCGTCGCCGACTACTTCCACCGAATGGCCAAGCCCAAGTGCGAGGGCGCCAATTGGGTTCGTCTGGTCGACGGCCGAATGCGCCTCGATGACGACGCAGTGAGAGGGCTGGGCGATATCCGCTGCAACCTCAGCAACTTCTGGCGAAAGAACGACAACGAAGTGGGCGAAGTTTGAGCCAAGACAAAGTCTGGCGACGCAACTTCCGTGCCGAATTCTTGTAGCTGACGTTCGAGGCGCCGCGCCCACTGGAGAAAGAGGGGGAGACGCTGAGGTCGGACTTCGTCCTGGTCGACTGCTGGGCGGAGAAGGCCAATCGCCGTTTCCTCAACCTCTACTCGCACATTCGACCCAGCGAAGAGGCGTTGAATCGAATTTCGGCGAACGACGACGGCCGCGAACGGCTCAACGTCTACTTGCTGGGTTTCGACTCCGTCAGCCACATGAACTTCCTCCGGCAGCTGCCGAAAGCTCACAAGCATTTGACGGAGAGACTGGAGGCTGTGGTGCTCAACGGGTGCGTTACTGTACTGTCGGTAGGATCAGAGATGTACATACAGGGTTTTCTTTTAGATTGAATGGCCGGGAACCTTATTAACTCTGGCTTCACATACATAGCCGAGAACTGCGAAACTCACACATATACTAGATCCATATTTTCCATGCTTTATGTTAAAATTTCGCTTGCGTACGCCATTAGTAGCGGAAACTACAGGGTCGCGCGAGGTATACTCATTTGGCCTAATGACGCATCTTTATCGCTCTGTAACTTTCGCTGTGATTGAGCATTTGTAACGCCGCTTATGGCACTCTATTCGCAATACATGGATTTTTAATTTGCTGTTTGAGTCAAGTCTCTGTCTTCTAGAACGCTCGAGTTACAGTGGATCGAAGTTGGCTTAAAATTGCTGGTGCGCCCGAGGAGCTGCTCGTCGAGGTCTTCGATGAGAAGGGCTGACCTCGATTGCACCGTTCCAGTCCAACTTTGATCCGCTGTAACTCGAGCGTTCTAGAAGATAGAGACTTGACTCACAGCAAATTCAAGGTCCATGTATTGCGAATAGAATGCCATAAGCGGCGTTGCAATTGCTCAACCACAGCGAAAGTTACAGAGCGATAAAGATGCGCCATTAGGCAATATGAGAATACCTCGCGCGACACCCTGCAGTTTCCGCTACCAATGGCGTACGCGACCGAAATTTTAACACGAAGCATGGACAATATGGATCTAGTATATGTGTGAATGTCGCAGCTCTCGGCTATGTGAAATGAAACCAGAGTTATTAAGGTTCCCGACCAGTCAATCTAAAAGAAGAACCCTGTACATAGCGCATTTGCAGTAGACTCGTACACAGAAGTGGCGTCAGTTCAGCTACAACATTGTTGGCGACGGCACAATTAACGCGCTGGTACCAATCCTGACTGGGAAGGTCGTTGAGGAGCTAACGGCGGCCTTGAAGCGCCTATCGAACGCCAAGCCCGTCGACGAAGTCTATCCTCTGATATGGAAGGTTCTGCCAAGAGTTGTATCGCATATGGCATCACAACAAGAACAATGCGGCACGTTTTCTACAGGACTTCGCGCGCCACTACGTGACCTTGTTCGCGGAAGAGCAGTGGTACACGACGTTCACTTTCGCCCTGTCCGGCTTCAAGAAGCAGCCGACCGACCACTTCTACCGCACCTTCTGGAAGGCGGTCGACGACAACTTTCCCGACTCCGGCAACGAACAGCACTGTCTCGGAGCCGAGACCAAGACGCGCGTCTGGTTCCGCTACTTCGAGGACTTCTTCGCCAAGTATCCCAGGTGATTAGAGTCAACTATGTACTGTAGCCAGCGGGCTTGACATTGACTAAGCAGAGCGCTAGAAGCAGCGGACTTCAGAACTCCCAAGTTTCTGCTGGCGTCGCACGACCGCCTGAGCCACTATGACCGTAACGGCGTCCAGCTGGCGGAGGCCAATCTACTGGACCACTTGGGATGGCTGGAGCGCAGCGGCGCCCTGAACTCCACCCTGCTGGTCGTCTTCTCGGACCACGGATTCCGCTTCGACGGCGGCGGCTTCCGCAACAGCCATCAGCGTCTGCTGGAGGAGCGGCTGCCCTTCTTCTCCATGGTCGCTCCCCAGTGGTGGAGAGAGGGCGAGGGGAAGGAGGCCTGGGCCATTCTGAAGGCCAACGTCGACAGACTGACCACCCCATACGACGGCCACGCCACGCTGCGCCACCTGCTGAATTCGCCCATCGACGGCGCAGCCCGGCATGAGACTCGGCCTGCCAACCTGAAGAAACCCCAGAGGGCCATCAGTCCCGCAAATGGTCTACTCGGTAGGCGTCGCTTCGCTGACTTTTCACTGTTTGAATGCCTGCCGCGCTGCCTCTTTGGCCAGTTGCCTTGCGGTGCCTACTGCGACTGCAAGATATGGTAAAATCTGAATGAGTGCACCCCTTTTACTGACTGCGTGCACCCCTTTTACTGACTGAGTGCACCCAACACAAATCTGGCCGGCGTCCAGAATTACTGACTGCGTGCACCCCACAAAATTACTGACCGAGTGCACCCCACTCATCGGCAATCTTGTGGCGGGCGCTCTATAAACTTCAAGAAGGATTCTCGTTTGAATTCAGGCTATGCTTAGGCTCGCCCTGCGCCCACACTGCACAAGAGTCAGTCGGCGTCGCAGTCTGGCGGGTCGAAGCTTAGGCTTAACGCGACCGGTGACCGACTTCAGGGCGCGCGAAGCGCGTCCTGAAGTTGGTGGTCGCGCTAAGCCTCAGTTTTCGACCCGCCAGGCGCGACGCCGACCGAGTTTTAGTGCAAACTGTAAGTAGAATAAACACTCCTCCATCTTATTCACCTCCTGCTCAGGCCTGCTGTGCCCCTTCCCTGCTAGCGCTCCGTACCAGAGGTGGAGGATGGCCAGTCTCTCGGGGTGCACTCAGTCAGTAATTTTGTGGGGTGCACGCAGTCAGTAATTCTAGACGCCGGCCAGATTAACGTTGGGTGCACTCAGTCAGTAAAAGGGGTGCACGCAGTCAGTAAAAGGGGTGCACTCATTAAGTGTCGTCCGCAAAATATACACAAGCTACTGTATATCAATATCATGCGCGGGGGGAGACTTTTCACTCGGCTCTCGAATGGAGCGAATGAATGTTTGGCTTCTGAAGCCGCTGAAGCCAAGTGTGTGGCGGCAGCAATGTTCGCATGGCAGGCAGGCAGCTGGCTCTTTGAGAGTGCGCCGTCGCAGGCCGTCCATTGGCGTAGTGAGAATAGCAACCCTTCGTTCAGCCAATTGGAAGTTGGTGCTCTTTTGCGCCGTGTTGGCGCTGATCGTCGGCCAGTCTGAAGGCGACTTCAGCTTCGAACGAGGTGACTGCTGATGTCACTTCTAAGTGTGCCTATTAGGTACTTAGGCACTCCCCAGAGATGGGCGAGTATACGTATAGATCTATGTACCACCCACAACAACTGCGCAACATGTACGTTAATGATAGAACGGTCGCCCTACAGAACTGCCGACTACCACTTTCAGGAGGCGTCGCGGTGTTCGTGTCGTTGCTCGCAGTGGCGACGACCGACTACGTCGTCAGAAAAATCAAGCGTCTTTTTTGGGGTGAGCTTGAAATCCACTCCCTCCCTCCCTCCACGCCTCTTGGCTCTATTACCACGTGTACTGTATTTAAAGGGAGATGCAGAATTAGTGCCTATGGGGACGAGCGTCATAGTGCGAACATTCAGACCCTTATGCCGTGTTCCTATCGGCCACGAGCATTGGAATGGGCCAAGCGCGCCGCTTGATCCTTCGCAACAACCGACGTGTGTTCGTCGCCGTTCGAGTGGTGGAAGAGCTACCGCTGAACGTGGTCAGCGTGGGCCATCACCATCTTGTGAGTGAGTTGCCCTACCTTGCTTAGGGTTGTCACAATCGCCAGTTGTTTTTTTACCTCTGAGATGAACAGCGCACGCTTGCGTCTGCCTCTTCTGTTCAGCTGTGGCCGATGGAGCAGACAACCTTGGACATCGTCGTCAACCCCTTCCCCGATTTGCTCCCGGCGCGTCTGGCGATCGACGTGACCGTGCTAGTCGGCCTGCCCAGGGACCTGGTGGAAGAGCGTCTAGTCGACAACGACTTCGACGAAGCCCTAGTTGTCCAGCAACTATTCAATCTGCATCCAGAAGGCGTCGAGGAGCGGCGCCACCGCCTGAGCATCTACGTTTACGTGTAGGGAGAAGCGCCCCCCGCCACTGTCCACTGAGAAGAGAGGAAGCAGTGATTCTAGCGCGTCTTCCTGATCGTCCAATGAAGGAGCGATATGTTTGAGATTTGACTCTAGTTGAGAGCCCCTGAGGCCTAAACATGGCCACCAGCATCTCCGCCGGTCGAAAATTTGTGACCTTTCTAAGCCGCCGGATGTTGAGCGTCAATTAGCGATGCGGCACAGTAGCGCAGGCTACAAATTTCCGCAAAAGCTTGCTTGTTTCGAGGCACTTTCGCTGGACGTTTGTTTGAATAAGCGCCGCAGACGATTCTAGGTACGTACATACGCGAAATCTACCAGACTGTGTTCACGGTTATTGGTTGTTGACGGTCAACCTTTGGGAAGACCCCTCAGCCTGGGCACTCAATCGTCAGCACAAGAATGCCGGCAACGGAATGAGAGGGGTGTGATAGCGCTCGACAGCGCCCGGTCTAGAAAGGTAGCGCAGTGCTTGATTACCCATCTGTCCGCTGTTTAGTGCAGGATCTTTCGGTAGTGGTTTATGTGCTCAACTTATTTGCGGCGAAAGCCAGCTGCTTTGCTGCGCTTCAGAGGTTTCATTCTTACCTTCTGCCTCGATCGGTTTGCAAAATGCAACACCGGTTCCATCGTCGTCTGATTTATCGCGCATATTTAGGATATTGTACAAAGAGTCCGCCGATTTACTTTCAGTTGTCGAGTTCCAGGCTTGAGCGACGGGAAGACCAGAGCGGCTGTTTGTCGTTTCGTTCTACTGATGTCTTTGGCGGCGATGGCAGCGGCGCCTTCGACGTCCGCGTCGTCGTCGCTTCCGGTCGCCGCCGCCCCCGTTCTACCAAAGCGAAAGAGGACGAAAAGGGAAGAGAATTCGGAAGTAGCAACCGCCGCGACTCGCATGGCCGTCCTTCATGTGGGCGCTGCTCCGCAAGCCGCCCTGACGCCGACGGTGGCCGAATCTCCATCGGCCGGAGGGAGATCCTCCGTCGACAAGGGCTTGATTGGACTGAATTGGGACGTCTGGTTGGACGACGGCCCCGACACTGCGACAAAGTCGAGTAGCTGCTCCAACGAGCCGTCGACCTCGGCAGCTGCTGGTCGGTTTGAGCTTAGTTGGCGGTGGTATACTTTTGCGAACGAGTGAATCGATAGCAGACCGCCCGTTTTGGTCCGAGATAATGGTCGCCTAGACGGTGCCTAAGCCTGATTCTTTACTTCCGTCAGCACGGTAGCGTTTTTTTCCAGCGTCGTCCACCTGCGTCTCGCCGTCGTCCAAGTCGAAGAAGAAGACGCCGGTCGACAGGAAGATCGCCTCCGCCATGCCGCATTTGAGTAGGCGATCGTCGCTGTCGCTACTGCTCTGCTGATGGCGGTACAATCGTTGCTGCTTCAGAGGCGACCTGCTACGGGGTGTGCCCGTCGGTGGACGACTTCCTGCTAGTACAATGCTCACTCTGTGATACGCGACTGAAGCCAGTGTCTTTCCGCAACCACATGCGTGGGTTTCCTTCTTTGCTACACTTTCAGTTGAGTACTCGAACCAACCACGTACGGCAGCAAGCTAGAGCTTGTCCCCCTGCTCAGATTGCCGCCACTCGACCAATCGGCCCGCCGTCCTGCCCACTACGGTTCCGCAGCAGCATCGGCCGTTGGCCGCAGCGGCGGCGACGTCGAACCCGATTCGAATCTCGATCGCGCCGTCTGTGTCGACCTCGTCGGCGCCACCGGCCGAAGACGACTTCCAGGTGACGATATACGCGAAATATAGAATGCAACCCGCTCGTCTCGGAACGACTGGAACCCGCAGTAGTTGGCTGTCCACAGAATCTGCATTCTACTTCCGTACAGGACGCGCTGCTGTCGCCCCACTTGCCGCCGCCGCCGGCGCCTCCGCCCGACTCGCACGGAGGCACGTGGAAGGCGCCGCCCTCTTCGTTCCACCAGAGGTCGACCGCCGCCTCCGTCAGGACGGGAAGCAAGCCGTTGGAAGAGGCTCCTCCGCGCGAGAGGATCACCGTCAAGCTGCCGAGGAAGGTGCTGACGGCGGCCGCTGTGCAGAGCAGCGCCGAATCGGAGACGGTCGGTGCCGTGCTGCCCTGCGCGCTGCATACCGTGAATCGTTTAATACCCCCGCCCCCTTGCAGTAGTACCCCCCCCCCCCCCTCCAATAGATGGTGCCTCCCCAAATCAAGCCCCGCTCTAATACTACCCCTCCCACCCACCTTTTTATGCCGTACTAGTACATGTATCCATTTGTAAGGCGTATACTATGTACGTACACTGTACTATAGTTTCTGTGAGGTATTCGTGCATTTTCAGTGCGTTGGTTCATTGGGTCATCGGAAGAGGGATTGAAGTAGCTCCCCCCTCCACCTAGAGGGATGTTGGATAATTAAACGCACGGCTGCTTATTAGAGTATTCACGGTAGAATTTAATCACTTCTTCTGCTGCAGGTCGGCGCGACGACGACGGCAACCGCCGACGGTGCTTCGCAGAAGAGCAGCAGTAATCGGCGGAAACAGCCCATCGACCGGATCATCTCCCCCAATCGGCCCATTTTCTTCCGAGTGAAACCGACGTCGCCGCCGCCGCCGGAGGAGGAGGGCGTCGGCGGCGCTCCCATCGCCTCCATTCTGAAGAAGTCGGCCGAGAGCGCCCGCCGCCTGGCCATGAAGGCGGAGAAGCGCTCGCACGCCTCCATCTTTGAGAGGATTCCACTGCCGCCGCCGACGGACGAAGCCCGACCTCAGAGCAGGTACCACTGGAGAGACACACTGGAACAAGATGTGGTAATGAAGGAGGAGCGATGCATGGGGTGGTTGCGATTGGGGGGGGGGGGGTGTAGCCCAACATTAGCCAAACACCCAACGTGACCCAGATTTTAGTTACCCCACACCCCCTGACGAGCGATCGGGGAAACTAAAGGCAGTTTGCCCAATAGCGTTGGTCAAGATACTCAAAATTTAACAAAATCTTGACTTTTCGAGCAATTCTGAGCCATTCATTTCGAGTCAGTCTCTCATGCCAATCGTTTAGGCCGTCATCCGTTGCCGGCGCGACGCCGATCGTGACGCGCGACCCGTTGGTGGGCAACGTTCTCCAGCTGAGGCCCGCCTCGCACGAGAGCGCCGAAGCTACCCCTCCTGGACACCCTCATCCTACGGTACTGTTGATTTTCCGTCTCGTTTTGTATTGAAAGGGTGGACAGTCGAGCTCTATTTCTTCGTAAAGTTGTGTCCCTACGGCTTGGACTACGTCGCCGAGGAGCCGAGGTCGAAGACGGAGGCGGCGTCGCAGACGCTGCTGGGCAACTACCGCCTGCCGTCCATCCACAAGTTCGGCCGACTGCGCGCCGCCGTTCGCGAGGCGATCGGGCGCAACGACTCGGAGGGCGGCGAGTCGTCGGCGTCGGCGCAGCCGCCCGCTCGGATTCGAAGGGCGCCGCTGATTCTGCCGAAGAGCCACAGCAGAGGGGAGAGGGCCAGCTTTGAGCCGGCCTCCCCCCTGTCCGTGCCTTCGTTCATTCCCGCGCCCCAGATCCGGCCTGCCAGCAGCGGCGGCGGCGTGGGCGAAGAGAGTCTGCGCGAGCTGCTGAATCGGCCGCCGCAGTTCCAGGCGCCCGCCTCGGTGGCGGCCGTAGGAAGGCCTTCGCCGCCCAACGGCCTGATCTTCGACACGGCACAGGTGGGGCTTCGAGTGTAGTCGGCTTGCGGTTGTGACGCAAGCGCGAATAGGTACAGGGTGTTGTGGGCAGATTGTGGTGTTTTGGTCTTTGTAGAGTAGTACCCACAATCCAATTACCTATTTCTCTTTCTCCTCAGAACTCAATACTGGCATAGCGATAAAGGAGGTTGGTTAGCGAGAATGTCGGCTGCAGAAGAAGTGATTTGTCGTTGGTAATTGCTCTCACCCCAACCACACACGGTTGCCCTATTGTTTGGTGTGATACCTACTCCATTGGTGACAGAAAACTTCTTTGTAGACTCTGTTCTTGGCTAATCGGTTCCTCGTCGCAGGTTCACCATTCCTACGCGAAAACCTGCCCGCCGCCCATCACGCCCGAAGATTCCTCCTCCTCCAACGACCGACTGGTGCCCACGCCGCCGGCCTTGACGTACACGACGGCGGCGGCGGCTGCCGCGACACGTCCGCCACCGGCCAAGAAGAAGCGCAAGTCGGCGCAGCAGAAGCAGCAGCGGCCCACGCGCGTCTTCGGGGCGCCGCCGCCGCCTGCTTCCACCTCGGGCTATGGGGCGACGCCCATGGCCGGCCACTCTCCGGGCGCCGTCATATGGTGCGCCAACGGCAACCCGGCGGCGCTCAGTGGCGACGGCAGAAGGGTGGTTGTGGTACCCGCCGGCCAGGTCGTCCAGCAGGTCTTCGTCCCCGCCGTCAAGGTCGGTGGACCTTGTCGTGGTTTTGAACAGAACGCATTGCAACCGCTGTTCTCTCCTGTGCTCTGTAGTCGATGTTGGCGCACATAACAGTGCTTCTCTTTGAGAAGTAATGTTCTGTAGTCACAGCGCAGCATAACTGGGAAAAGGTGGCAATAGTTGTCAAATACCCCTGAAATTTTGCCGCATTACGCATGTCAATTCCAGACCAACACATATCACAATGAATCAAGTCTGTTGCATGACCTGACTTTTTTTTGTGAAAGACGACTTCGTCGAAGAAATTTTGGAAATGTGAACACGGTAGGTGCAGAAATTCTGCGTAGCACTTCTGACTAACACCAATGGTACTCCGCGCGCATAAATGTGGGAAATTTATTGTCTCCATTACAAATTCTGCAAATTTTGGCTTAATGTTTGCACTCGCGTGCTACAAAACTGACGAACTTATCGACTGGAGCGCACAGGAGTGCCAAAGATGGCCTGCTAATCTGCACGAAAATACCAACACGCATTGGAAATTCAGTTTGGCAGGTCTATGTGTAGGACCTTACTCATCTATGAGTCGCGCCTACCACCTACCCTTGCCTCATCAAGTGCCACTACGTAATGCGTCTTTTGTTTAGAACGGCGCCAACTTTGTGGTGGCCCGCGCGCCGCCCCAGATGGCGCCCCACCAGCCGGTGCCCATCGTGAAGGCGGCTCCCGTTCTCCAGACGGTCGGCGGACCGCCTGGAACGACCATGCTGCACGGAGGTTCGCGTGCATGGTACTTTGCTTCCGGTACCGTTTGGTTTCTCTATCTACTTTCGCATCGACACTTCAGACAGCAACTGCGGCTTCGTTCGCCAGCCGATGGAGATGCCCATGCAGGGGAGGGTGCAACACTTCGTGGCGGTGGACGGAAGGGCCGCCGCCGCGCCACAGCACTACCAGCAGCAGCAGCAGATGGGGCAGGCGCCGGCCGCCGCCGCGCCGTACTACGTGGTGCAGCAACAGCAGCAGCCGGCGAAACCGCCACCTCAACGGCAGCAGCAGATGGCGCCCTCGGCCCTTATGTCGCCAACCTATACTCCCGGCGGCGCCGACGTGGGCGCCCCCTCCACCCCCTACAACAACGGCGGCGGGCCCGACGAGTTCCTGCTGATGTCGCCGCCGCCGTCGCTGCCGCCACAAGGGCCTCACCCGCTGGCCTACCACCACCACCAGCAAGTGCAACAGCAACAGGGCTACCTCCCGCAACAACAGCAGATGCCCACAGGCTACCACGACCACCAGCAGCAGCACCCCCAGGCGCAATCTCAGCAGCCTCAACAGTTTGA
Source organism: Linhomoeus sp. GSCO2_2 (assembly GCA_030248115.1). NCBI lineage: Eukaryota > Metazoa > Nematoda > Chromadorea > Monhysterida > Linhomoeidae > Linhomoeus > Linhomoeus sp. GSCO2_2. Next base: position 14,607 of record JASAMZ010010527.1, read on the forward strand.
CTTCGCCGAGGCGCTGTCGCCGCTCCAGCAGCAGCAGCACTTCCAGCAGGAGCGCAGACTGCTGCGCCAGCAGGCGGGCCCCGGCGCCGCCGCGGTCGGCACGCTCCGTCAGCCGCCTCAGCAACAGCATCAACAGCACCAAGTGATGACCAGTCACAGCCAGAGGTAGCGAAGGTGGAGCGCTGTGGTTTTGCCGGCGGCCGATCTTGCCCTTTGTGTTGAGCGCCGTCTCCATCTACGGATAATCAGAGCTCAGAATTACACTATCCGTTTGCAACTAGCCGCACTTGCTTGGGGATTATGAAATTGCACGGCGCTACAGGTGACGTCTGGCAAGACATCTGACGCACAGTCTGTAGGCTGTTCCATTGACATGGAGGGTCAGCTGACGAAGTGAGGCTAGACGGAGACGGTCGCAACGCAAAGGAGCGAGCGCGCGTAGTACCTATCAAAGCAACTGCGATTCTGACAGACGAGACGAGCTCAAAGACAGCGATTTTGGCGTCTTGCGCGTGTGCTTGCGTGCTTAGCATTATGCCTAGAGACCCGGACTGAACTAAGGCTGCTCAATCTTTCCCGTTGGCTCGAAAGGCGATCTTGTACAGTTTTCCGTTCGCACACCTCTTCTGAAGTTGAATAAGAAACGATCGTCGCCGCATTCTTCAACTGGGGAGGCATTTTGTGTTTGTACTTCTGCTGCTGCGCCGTCGCGTGCTATTCCAGCTGCTCTCGAGGGAAGTGTTGTACTCGCGCTCGCTCGCTCAACTGTTCTTTGTTCCGCCACATTTTGGAGTGCGCCCCAATACCAGTTCAGTTCTGTGGCACCCGTACTCTTAAGAGAAGCGTATACTAGATGGACCTGTGGTAATCGAATCTAGCGGAGGTAGCAGGTACACCGTCATTGGCAGCCGATATCCACTTCTTTCTGTTACGTCAGTATCAGCTGATGTTCCGCAATGTCGTGCCACTTCTGAAACTGGTATTTGCGGCGCACCCAACAGGCTTGCCGGTGTAGGGGTGAGAGAGGTGGGATAAGATCCGCATGAACAAACTCCGTAGTCCGTGCGTTGTTGTAACACAGGGGCGAGAATTCGGAACTGGGTGTCTGCCCTCGGTACGCGTGTACTCTGTTGTGTGTTTATACGTTGGTAGGTACAGAAGATCGCTTGCAGAAAGCCGCCGGCCGCTGCCTCTCGCGCCAGAGCAGCGAGTCCTTGTCTCGTGCGTGCGTGTTTGCTTGTTCGTTGGTTGTCCGTCGGCCCTTCTTCCCCCTTCGTGCTTTCGCCAGAAGAACTCTCTAGCACAACGAAACCGCTGGTTGACAGGTGAACACCGAATTAAACTGTTGCAAACGCCGTCGAAGGAAGACATGCACATTCCGAAGTTACCCTAGCATGCCTTCAATTGAAACAACTTCAAGAATCGTTATCTGTGCGGGCGAAAGCGAAGTCAATCATCCACTGAACGGTTTACACGTCCCCAACGTTATCAGCGCTGCCGCTGTCCGGTTTTTGTTCGCGACGTCGCGAGTGGTCTGACCCAGTCGACTTCAAAAGACTGCTTAGGCCGTCGGTTCGCGCGGGTGCGAGCAAACTCGGTTCGTTCCAGTGCGCTACTTTCGCCGCTGCGTGTGAGAAGAACTCGGAGGAATTTCTCAAGAAGGCAAAATGTCGGTCTCCGTCCCTTCCACCATGTCTCTGGTCACGGCCAGCAGATTCGACTATGAAGAGGCTTCTCTCTGGACAAAGCACCACAGGAAAACCACCGTGGCTCTATGCGTCGTCTACGTGGTCACAATATTCGCCATCAAGAGATGGATGCGCGACAGGAAGCCCTACGACCTGAAGCTGCCGTTGAACGTCTGGAACTTCCTGCTAGCAGTGTTCAGCATCGTGGGCACCATCAAGACGGCGCCTGACTTTTTTGGCTCTTTGAAAACCACAGGGTTTGTAGGTGAGCAGCTCCACCTACCTACAGATATGAATACGAGTAGCTACCTTCGGTCATGCTAATGTACATATATGTATGTACATATGCAGTGTTCCTAGATCTCGCCGTGTCGATTCAGGTTCCTACTGTCGCCTGAACAACTATTTCACGGGCGCCAACGGCTACTGGGTGTGGCTGTTTACCGCCTCTAAACTCGTCGAGTTCGGAGACACGATCTTCTTGGTGCTGCGCAAGCGACCGCTCATGTTCCTCCACTGGTATGTATGCGTAACAACAGTATGTACATAGTACGCAGCTTTTCATTTAGCGTAGCTGTGCTTCTCTTCAACTCAGGTACCACCACATACTGACGGCCAGCTACGCCATCTTCACCTTCCACGACGCGCCCGCCTTCCAGCGGTGGGGCATCTGGCTCAACTACTTCGTGCACAGCTTCATGTATAGGTGCGTGCGCTTCAGAAGCGGCTCTCACTTCTTCATTGACCTGAAGCTGTGTATCACTTCCCCTTCCAGCTACTACTTCCTGCGCTCGCTGCGCTTCCGCCTGCCGGGCTTCGTGTCGCAGCTGGTGACGACGCTGCAGATCCTCCAGTTCGTGATCAGCTGCGCCATTCTGGGCTACGTGGGCTGGCTGCTGGCCAGTCGGCCGCGCAACTACTGCGAGTCCAGCTGGGAGTTCTGGGGCGCCGCCATCTTCATGGACACCACCTACCTGATCCTCTTCCTCAACTTCTTCTACCAGACCTACTGGGTCAAGAAGCCCAAGAAGAAGGCCCAGTGAACGACGCGTTTTAAAAGAAGCATGAATCGGAACGAGTACTAGAATATGCAATGACACAATTACAGAGCGCATCCCTTATTGACCGCTAGAAAGCGGGGTCGTGCAAATTCCGTTGCCGTAGGTGCGTAGTGAGGCTTCATGATTGTCGGCTGCGCCCACCGTCGAGCGTTCTCGCCGTTGCTAGGGTTAGTTCTGTTATTTGTTTTTGTGCTCTTTCTGACACCGGTCGCTCCAGTACTTAGCCAAAGTTTTAATGCTTGTTGGGTTCGTGAATGTTGTGCCCTTTCTGTTACGCTTGTCGTTGACCTTCAATCTGCCTTTGACCAGTCGAAGAATATTCATAGTCACTCTTACGTTACGTCACCGGTCGGAGATGTACATCCCAATAACTACAGTATGCAAATCAGAAAACAATGACTATACTGCATTATTACCGTTTGTAATAATAACCATGATAATAACCATAATAGGCATAATTAATAACCGCTTAGGCGGCTTGCTTGAGCTTAACAACTGAATAGGGCTAATGAAATATCCTGTTTTACTTTCTGATCTAATGGTATTGGCATGACTTCACTCTCTGTTATTTTAGCTTGCGAGCGGAAGACGTCAAATAATGATGATCAAAGTCTTCTTTGACCACTGAGCCGCTAACGATTTGTTCGGTCAAACGCGAACGGTGCTATCTTTGCGCTTGCTAAAGGCTCTTTGAAGACGCCGCGTCGATGACGGACGTCCTTTCATGCGTCTCCCGTTTCCGGCAGCGGCGTTTTCCACGCGCTAGTGTTGATCCAGTCGTTCGCCTTTGACGACCTCTGTCACGGCCGGCAGCTCGACGACACGCTCCAGCGGACAGAATCGTGTTTGTGCTCCCTTTCTTTGAGACGCGCGACGACTCCGGAAGGAAGCCGGTTCTTTCGTTGTCACCGTCATTGCCGATTGCAACTCGGGGCGACAATGTTCCTCGAACACATATAGAACCGGATCAAGCAAATAGGTGTGGCCGTGGCGCTAAGCGCTGCGCTGTGTTCTGTCTGGGCAGAGCGCGCAAATGACCGGGGTTTTATCCCCCTTCCCCCAGCATCGTTAAGAGAGCTTTTACGCAAACTGTCGCTCGTATTACGTCAGCGGCGCTGCCCCTTCATGCATTTCTGCGGTCGTGGTCGCAGACGCAAATAGAGGCAGCAGGGGAGAGTTCCGTTTGAACTGCCCTTCGGATGGCGGCGCCGCATAGACCGCAGACCTTGACGACGACAACGGCGCAGATTGTGGACCATGTGCTGGCTTATTGTTTGACTTGGTTCTTCGTGCTCAGCGGTCGTCGTCGTCTCCTGTCATCTCAGCCGTGCCCGTCCGAGCATGATGGCGTGACACGGAGCCGTTCTTTGTGCGCGCGCAGGCGCGCGAGCAGAGGTATCCCTCTCACTCGTAGGGCAGTACCGAAGAGAACCGTTCCTTCTCTCCTTCTCTGCTCACAGTCGCACACACTCTTCGATCGGCCTCTCCTCCTCTCTTCCGCCCTCCTCCTCAAGTGTCCTTGGGAGCTTTTTTGGCCGCAGCTGCTGCTGCTGGCCGCGAATACTCTGGCGTCGGCTCGCGACGATATCCGATCCATTGTCGCTCCCGCGTTGTCTGTCCGGCTGATGACGACGACGACGACCTTTGTTCTGGCGGGACTCGCAGTGGTTCGCTCGCGACCAGTATCAAGGCAATCGGTCTGCGGTATGGTCTCCCAATGTTGGTGCTATTGACTGACTGACAATGATGACCAGTGGCGAGAACTGGCCCTTTGGCAGGCACGATAAATCGGGCCGGGCCCATTCGCACGTGATTAATTGCCAGCCGTCCCGTAATTCGGCGGAATCCCTCGGGAGGTGAACGAACAACACTGCTCAGTCGCCGGCGGCGTCTCATCCCTTCGTCACATGTTGCTTCCTTCCTCTTGTGTCCGCTCCGTCATTGTTCTATTCCAATTTAAGAGGACGAGATCCGCGGCCGTTTTCTGGCCGCTTTTATTGAATTTTACTCGCTTTGCTTTTCCAAGGGATCGTTGCGTGCCAGGTCGCAAGCCGGCTTCGCTTGGGACGACACGACCTGTGGTTGTTCTTTCTCATTTCGAGGCCAACTAGTGCTTGGCACGAGAGAGAAGGAAGGCGTCCGAGTCCGGTTGAATCATCACAGCGCGTTGTTTTGATCGTAGCAACGGTAGTAGACTCGGACTCTGGCGCACAGGGCTCCATTATTCTCCTGTCTGTCAACCTCTGGTCACTCTCACTCTTCCCATTCACAGCCAGTGGGGCGGGGGTCTCGATTTCTGAGGCGCATTCAAAGCGGTTCTAGTTTTGCGCACTTCTCCCTTGTCGCGGCAGGGCAAGGGGGGACAGGCTGTTGCGTGAAGATGAGTGAAAGAGTGACCAGCGGTCGTCGTCGCCGTCGTCGTCCACTCTGCCCGCTAAGTCGATTGCATTAGTTTGGAGGCGCGCGGCCCCTTTCATCAGAGCGTTGCGCTCCCATGTCGTCTCGTGCCAGCTTCGCCGCCCTTATCGCCGGGGCGGGGAAATTGGGCCCACTAAGCCGCTCCGATCCTAAGCGCTTTCGTCGGCGTCTTCCTCTTCTTCTGGCAGAAGACGACGCCGCCGACTGACTGGTTGAGCAAATATGTTGCGGCGGCGCCGGCGGGGCGCGATTCGGCGCCAGATTTCGATGCATTTTTTGCCGGCGTCGTCGGCCAAAGTGCCAGTTTTATGCTCAGCCATCCCTCGGGCGGCGACTTCTGCGGTTGTACGATCGCTGTACTGTTCGCTAACGCCGGCGCCCACCACCGATCGCCGCCGCTCCCCGCTTATCGGTCATCGGCGACGACGGCGCCAGACCGAGCCGCTGATTCGCCAGCTGGCTTCGTTTCTTTCGTGGCGTACTGTTCTTCCAGTAGTGGTCATCGTCTCCGGCGCTCTTCTTTGTTTACAGTCGGGAAAGAGGGAAGGAGAAGCGGCGGTGATTGATAGTAGCGAGTAGGTGCGCCCTCGGTCGGCCTTTCCCCACGCCGTTTTTGCAGCCGACTGTATCCACTCTGGCTGGCTAAGCTTGGCTTCCGCGACTACTCGGAACTCGGTGTACCCCTGCACCGGCCTACGCGAGATGGTAGCCGAACGGACAGTAGTGGGACTGTTATAGCTTGCTTTCTTTCGCGAATTCGCGGTCTGTCGTTATCCTAACGCGCCAGACGCAAAACAGCTGCGCGGCGCTTATACAGTCGGTGGGGGTCATTGTAAAGCGCCTACTCGAGCTATATATAGCGGCTCGGACCGCATCCAACGGCAGTCAGTTGACTGCTCCATCGGGCAGGGGATACGACGCCGACCCCGTCGACGCGTTTTGGTCTCTCTACCTACTTACTACACTTTCTCCATCCTACCCCCCCCCCCCCCCACCCATTCGCAGCCACAGAATGATGACGACAGGTCAGTCCACTCCGCCGGCGCTGCTCGGCGGGCTGTCCCACGGCAGCGACGACGACGATAGAGTTGTTTTGTTCGCCGTCGCCTCCGCCGCCATCGTTCGTTTGCCGTGGAAGACCTTGTGGGGACCCACCGTTTACGTGTTCGGCGCCTTGCAGACGGCGGCGCGCGGGCGAGCCAAGGATGGCAAATCCCTATGTTATTCGGCCGTACGTATGTGTCCCGTCGCCGTCTCGCGCCGCCGCTTCTCAATGTCCCTGTAATTCTTGGGGATAGGCGCTACTGGCTTTGACCTTGGTTTGTTGTTGGCCCTTCTTCTGGAGTTGCCACTGCTGTTCCTGATGCTGGTTGCTTTGCTGATGGAGGACACCTACAGCAACGGCCGCCAAGGGCGCCTTTGGGTCCCTTTCTCTCCGCACCGTCGCGCCAATTGGGCCCAATCAAAAGGGGCGGATTCGGTCGGTTGCGCGCCGGCCGGCCATGTCGATGTCTCACTCCTTTGCGTCGCCATACAGCAGGTAGTTATCTGTCGCGCTCGCGGCCGCGAAGGAACAGTCACAAAGTTATGTTCGGCCCGCGACGGCGGCATGTTCTTTGTCGGTGAGTCAGTTTCGCAATCGGCAGCCAGCGACGATTCCGCAGTCGTGATCGGCGCCAGAAAAGAGGCAGACATGTGGGAGGGTGGCCTCTGGCGGAAGTGGCGAGATCAAGAGGAGTGTTTGAAATTGGCACGGCGCTACTCATCCTGTCTTCTCTCACAAAATTCCGTGTCACTTGCCGGATTTGTTTACTGTTTGAGCCAGTTCACTTCGCAGGTGGCCAGATTTGCTTCGCCTAACGAAACTTGCTCATTCGGTTCCCAGGTTTCTTTTGGTCAACAGTTCGCGGCGTCGCCTTGCATCCGCCGATGACGCATCGACGATACTTGATCACTGCGAGCGGGTAGACTGGGGCGAAGTTGGGCGCGGCGAGAGAGTTACTGCGATGGCAGGGCGGCAGCTGCAGCGGAGCCCAGTGCGAGCTTCGAGTCGACACGCTGGTTTGCTCTTCTGTTGGCGGTAGGTCCTTTGAGAAATCAGATATGTACCAAGCGGCTATTGCACTTGAATCTGCACTGCAGTTAGAGTTTCGGGGTACCAAGCGGCTATTGCACTTGAATCTGCACTGCAGTTAGAGTTTCGGGCCTAGACTACCGCGTCTCCTTCCCGAGCTCGCAATGTAGGTTCTACTACTGCTGCGGCTTTCCACAGCTGACTACGACTAGCCTGGTGGAGGCGCGCATTCCTCACATTTGGTCAGCCTTTTGTGCACTGCCCCTTCTCGCCGCCACAACCGCTCTCAGTCGGTTTGGTTTATGGCTGTTCGGGGTGCGACTGCGACTTCCCCTGCCGGCGCCCGCCAGGAACGGGAAGGAAGTGCTTTTGGCTTCCTATATTCTCGTTTATGGGCGCGCGCCGTGAATTTTCGCTGTGAAATTATGCAAATCCGCAAAGGAGCCTTTGTGTTCTGGTGGACATCTCCGCTTCCCCCTTTCCATTGACTGCCCATTGTCATGGAAAGCAAGTCGTTTGACCAGCCGCATACATTGGCGCAGTGCGCGCCTCTTATGTACGTGCGTGCGCCTCTCTTAGTGGTTCGCTGCGAGCTGGTGAGAAGAGGGGTAGCCTAGCATTTGTTTGGCTAACAAAACCTTGCTTCTCGGCAAGCTCAGGGTTTATACGCGTGACTACGAGGGTCGGCCGCGTGCAAGTTTTGGGAAAGTCAAGAGCGCAGTTACGACTTTCTCACAAAGCGGGCGAACGCCGTGGAGCAGCCTTTTACGTTATCAGAGGCTTCTCCCCGCCCCTTTCCATCGGAATACCGTTCATTGTGCGTTCCGTCGGCCATATTTGCCTCCCACACTTGTTGGCTCAAGCCGATTCATAATGGAGCCTAATTTGTACGGGCGTTCTTTCGCGAAGACGCGTGCCTGACCGCCAAGCTGTCGCGCGCGCATTCCACAAAGCTGGTGCGCGGGCGTGATGAGTGAATGCTGCATTGTGTGCCGGCCTACAAAGTCTCACTTTGCAGTTTTCCAGAGTGTCCGTTCCAGTCGCGTTGCTGCTAGGTTGGAATGTTGTGTCGGCGCTGCCTACTTGTCCGGGCGTTATAATAGTCCGCGAAGTGCCGGGTTATCGCTGCTAAACCAACGACCTTGGCGCCAAATAAAGCTCGAATGTGGCGATTCACTTCAGGTTGTTTCGTCAAAGGAGAAGATGCCTAGTCAGCGGACTAATCAGGAAGGCTGCTCGCCGTTCGAGCTGCCCTGTTCGCCGTCGTCCGCGAGCGGAGGAAGCGGCCATCGCTTTACGGCCTCGGCCAGTTTGAGTCAATCGTCATCTACTTCTGGAGCCGTCAAAGACATAAACGGGATCTCCGACGCTGCCCAGCAGCTACTCAGCTTGGGATTCGTCTGTTACGGCGGTTCGTTGGTTTGGTTCTAACTTCCACTTCTCTGTCAAAGTGGAGTGTTTTCGGTGTTCGGAAGCCAGTTTCGTTTGCGCCCACGTCGTGTTTGAACTTCCTTCGCGTTGTCGGCTAAGTACCCGTAATTGTTCGACTGCTGTTCGCCGAGTGGGCCAACTGGAAATGGAGTTTTTATGGCCGCGAAGCGCTGCGTTTTGACGAGCGTCGCTTCTAGCTGTTGCGTCATTGACACAGAGAGCCTTTCCGCTTTGCAACTCAGTGTTGACGAGACGACTGCCTGCGAGTTTTGCTTGTTTGCGACCTGTCACGTCGTGACAGGGCTATAAACCGTGGAGACGCGCTTGCGAAGAAGCGTAGAGGTGCTCGATTGCGCATTTGTGGTCGAGTGGGCGCTCCGTCGGCGAAATCTGTACTAACTCTACTTTTTCAGGAGGCCATTTCCGCAGCGATGCTTCTCCGATCGTGGAGCTGCGCCCCTGGAGATTGAGACGGCATCGGGAGCCGTCCAGATTTGTGCGCCCCGATCAAGTGGCCAAGCTGCTGTCTTACATCCACTACGCGCACCGAAAGTGAGCCCTTCGCACGTTGACATTTGAGTTGGCGCACCTCGCACGCGCGTGCAGGTCTGGGAATCTGCGATTCTGCCTGGCGCGCACCGGATCATCGCCGATTAATAATGGGATTACAACTACGGCGACGGCGCGCGACAAATGGTCCTTCGCAGATGCTCTCGCCGTCTCACCACCTTAGGTGACGGCGGTGCGGTGGCGTGCGCCTCTGACGAAAGGTGACACTTCGCTTTGATTGGTTGGAATGCGCGGTCGCAATCGGTGGTCGGTGCCCGTCGTCTGCTGGTCACTCGCGTCAACCCTTGCTCGCTGGTCACCCCTCCCCTTTTGGAGATTACACGGGCTTCTTCTAGTGAGCGATGTACCAGCTCATGTCATCTGGCGACAGCGGCCCGGGAAAGATCGATTACACAGGCGCACCTGCCGCGAGCGCTTCCTTTGACGGCGCGTGTCCACCACTGGCTGGAGAGGCGGCTGGCGACCTTGTAGCGTGGCCGACGGTCGCGCGCTGCTGCTTGAGATCTCGAGAGTTGTAGCCCGTGTCTTTAGCGAAGCGCGAAAGACGAAGATTGGCGGCTTTCAAGCAATTTTACGCGGCAGTCCCCCGTAGCGAATCGCGTAGGTCCCTTGGAATGGTTTCCGCTCCGTCCTTCCCCTTGACGACAGTTGCGCGTAAGGCGTCGTGGTCGCCTTTGGCGGCGCCTTTCGAGCTCTTATCGGCCGCCTTATCGTCTTAGACGCGTTCTGCAGCGGAAGGTAATTGCTTTGGGCGCGTCAAAATGGAGACGCGACTCTCCCGTCGAGAAGTACCAGAAACAATCGCTCGATATGCTCGAGCAAACTCAACTCGTCGTCCTCTTCTGCGCGATTGCCGAAAATCGCTCCAATTTCGCGAGGAGGAGGGTGCGGTGCTGGCGCGCCATTGTTCTACTTTTCGGCCTGGGCTCGTTCAATTATCGTGTTATGGGCGCTGGTTTTGTTTGGGCGTCGTCGACGGCCCCTTCGTAAGTCGTCTGCCGGCGCCGAAGTCACGCAGCGCGGCGGTCGGCCGCGCGCGAGAAGGATTGCACCGCTAAGTCCGTTCCGTCGGCGCTTGCTTGCGGCGGTCAATAGAGGCTCTCTCGTCACTTGATGCCTTCTCTCTTTCACTCTCGGCCTTGGCAGAATAGAGAAACCTTTCCTTGGGTCCTCTGGCCGCCTGGGCCAACCTCCAGAGTGATAGTTTGAGAAAGCAATCTTCTCTCGCCTAAGAGTGGGAAGGAATCGCCACCAGCCCCCACCGCTGTCGCTTTGGCGGTTTTGTTTTCGCACGGCCGTGCCAGCGGCGGCGGCGGCGCAGGTGTTTTTGCCTTACCATGTGTATGTATGCGCGGCGGTCGGTCGGCGACCTCTTCGCCAGTCGCCGCAGTGGAAAGTGGAACCAGATTGGCCACCGCCCCCCTTCGCTTTCCAGGGCGCGGGAGACCACCGCGACGCCGACTCAGGAGAAGACGATGGGGGAAAGCGAGTCGACGACGACCGCCGCTCTCACCGTGCTCATCGACTGCCGGGCCGCCGGCCGCCCCAATTCGAGAGCCACTTTGGATGACGACGGCAATGATTTCGCTGCCGCTGCCGCTTCGGGCGACAATCGCCAGTTACAGCTGCGCAAGAAGACGGCGCCTTCCTCCTTCGTCAATCTGGACCTGCTGAACCTCTGCTACCGGGCCGTCTGCCTGCTCTGGGTGAGTGACTGGTACCTAAGTACTCGACTTGATAATAGGTGAGAATGGAGCGAGCGTCCCGACTTCTTTTCTCGCGACGGCGGTGTTTGTCTTTTCTGCCCGGCGCGCGCGTCCACTGCAAAATTGATGCGGCGACGACGTCGAGTCGTGAGAGGAGCCAACAAAGCGGTTCGGGGCGGCGCCCCTTTGATCTATATGCCTTGTCTTTGACTGACGCAGACGAGAGTAATTATTGATGGGCCTTGTTTGAGTGCCCATCCAAGTCTAAGTGGAAGTTAAGTGACCTCATCACGCGACGTGTTGTGTTTATGCCAGCGGTTCTGGTGGTTTTGACCACTGTCGCTGCCTGCTGTCATGTCTGGCAGTCGATGCATTGGCCGTAATGCGTATCCTAGCTAGCTACAAATGGATGATTAGCCGGCTCAAGGAATAATTTCATTTGAGCTGTCGCGCCTTCTCTAACAACCACCCTTCCCATCAGTGACGGCGCATTAGTGTAGCGCGTGCGCCCTCTTTCAAACAAAATTGGGTAATTGTTCACCGTCGTCTGGGCTGAGTCAATTCGCCTTCCCAATCGTAGAAGCGCTCTGCCGTTCGCATGGATGGATAGTAATGACAAAGGGCAGATGCTAAATTCATGGGGCCAACCTGTGGCCATTGTGGTTGCGTAACGGCACCGAATGAGGGGACGACCCGCCATTTATATCGAACTATGACGAGGACCGAACAGATGTTTGCAAATGGACGTCTCTGTAGCTCGAATCGGCCGACCGCCGCTTGCGACAGACGGGACTCGCCTTTGGAGAGAACGTTCGACGTCGTACACCTTTTCCGACGAATTGCTCACGCGCAGCTTGGCTGCTTGTTCCATTTGTGGCTACATGTATGCAGCTCTAAGAGAGTAGCTTCGTCTGTTGTGTTGGCCGACCTGGAGAGAGATTAGGCCAACGTCTGCTTGTACGATCAATTATTGAAGTCGCTGGTCGAAGTGGGACTGCCTGCGGCCATTAGTGGACAATGCTGCTTGGCCTAGTTAACGTAGGCCGGCAGTTGTCGAGTAATATTAAGCTGAGGTGACATTAACAGTTGTTCACTAGTCCTGTGATTGTCGTAATAGTAGCGCCATTCCAGTCTGCGTCGACGCGGCAGGAATGCACCTTCTCGCGCCCAGGACGACAGCTGACGTCGCATTGCGATCGTCGGCGGAAAGGTGGCGGCTAGCTTCTAAGCCGGTTGGCTCAGGGGTCACTCTCTGCTTAGCCGAGTCGTCGTCGCCTGTAGGGTTTCCTGAAGGAGGCTAAAACCACGCGATTCACACCCTCGCTCGTTGCTGGATAAAACTGGATTCCTTCCTCTGACGACGAGAGGGAATCTTCTCTAATCCGAGGGCTTGTTGTCCACTCCCTCCGTCTTCCCCTCCCCTTCACTTCTATCGTCGTCGTCGTCGCTGCGGTCGTCATCGTCGCCATCTGCGGCTTCCCTCCCTGGCCGGTCGCGGCTTCGCTAGTAACGCAGTGGACAGTGGCCGGCTATCGTCGTCTGTGGCTGCCTGTCCCTCTGGAGGCGCGTGGAATATTCGATGAGGCGAGGGAGGGCCGTCCTGTCTATCCGTTCGTCTGTTTGCCTTCGTTCCTTGCCTTTCGCTTGCTTGCTTTCTTCGCCTCCCGTCTTGCGACGACTGTCGACTTCGTGGGCCGTCGTTGCTGCCAGCCTAAAGGGGAATGGGGGAGCAGCGTGTAGAGCCCCGCCCCACCCAGCATCCTGTGAGCACTAGGGTCTATAGCCCGTGGATGACGCATTGCAGCTTCAGAGACTGATGTCGCGCAGCTCAGAGACCGATGTCGCGCAGCTGACGTGCTGCAGCTTGAGAGACCGATGTCGCGCACCTGACTGACGCGCTGCAGCTTCAGAGACCGATGTCGGGCAGCTGACGTGCTGCAGCTTCACAGACTGATGTCGCGCAGCTGACGTGCTGCAGCTTCAGAGACCGATGTCGCCCAGCTGACGCGGTGCAGCTTCAAACACCGATGTCGCTCACCTGACGCGCTGCACCTTCAGAGACCGATGTCGCGAAGCTCAGGCGCTGCACCTTCAGAGGACCGATGTCGCGCAGCTGACGTGCTGCAGCTTCTGTAAACCGACGTTTTGCGCTTCGCCTGTGCCCGTGACTCGTGCGCCGTTCTTGGTCAGAAGACGAAACCCCGTGTTGACGGTGCTTTGACAGTGTGTAAAGCATATTGTTATCAACTTCGCTCTCACAGCGAACACAGTGTGTAAAGCAAATGGTGCGCAAGTTGGGAATTCCGAAAACGGCCGAAATTTGGCCGAATATCGCGAATTTCGGACGATTTAGGCGGCGGCCGAAGACGAAACTTGCGCCAGATGGTGCAGCGTCGAACGGCGGTTCCGTTGATGCACGGCTCGTCGCGATCCGCCGCCGCAGTCGGGAGTTAGCGCCAAAAATGTGCCAAAAAAACGATATTTTCGGAATTTCGACCGAATTTCGACGGCGGCCCAAGACCAGACTTCGGCCAGATGGTGCCCGGCGGAAGGCGGTTCCGAAAATGTATACATGTCCGGGATCCGTCGCCGCTGTCGAGAGTTAGCGTGCTAACAGACAAACAAACAAACAGACAAACAAACAGAGATTCGGAGATTAGTAGAGAGGATTGTATCCGCCGGCTGACCAAAACCAATGTCGACAGCTCAACAGCGAAGAGTTGGCCACAACGGCCTGTCGGCGCCTGTCTGCTGGACGCAGGAAACTGTCAGCTCTTTGTTCGTTGCGCTTTGAAGGCTGGAAACATTGGCCTTCCTTTTCAAGTTGATAGGGTGGCGCCACAGTGCCGCCGCGAGAGGGTAACAGATGACCGCCCGCTGTCAGTTCGTGTTCCTGTCCGGCGAGCGTAACTTGAGAGGGCCGCCCACTCTTCGTAGTTCTCTCTGAGGGATATACCCTGTATATATGTAGTGAAGGAACCTAGCGGCGACGCCCGAGGCGCAGAAACGATTGTCATGGAGTTTGTCGTCGCGGTTAGGCATACGGCGAAACGACGACCAAGACGTCGTTGTTGGTCTATCAGAGTCGATTCTGACGCAGAACGGCCGCTGGCAATGGCGCCCATATGCACCGCGACTGACCGTCCTCCGACGTGCGCGCCGATCGGCGAGACGCATCCTCCCCTGAATAGTAGTGGCGGGCGCTGGTGTGGTGTGTTCTTTCGCTGCGCGCCAATAAATCTCGACGCTCGTCGTGTCCCGTCCTCGCAATCATCAGCCCCCTCTCCGCCGTCCTTTCTCTCTTTCTATGTCTGTCTTTGTCTGGGCGCCGCCACCTGCGCTCTGCGCTGGCGCCAGAGTGGACAGTCACTGCCTCTCCCCTCCTCTTCTTGCTGCGTAGCGTCCGCGCACATACGAAAAGTCCTGCCGCGTAGCATTGTTCATTTGTCTCTCTCGTCGTCCGTTCGATTACGGGTTCCACTGGCGCCCGTGCTTACTCCCGCGCGACTGATGGATGGGTGGGATTTGGCTTTCAGCAGTGGCTGCCGTCCAGTTTGAAGCGAGTTTGGTTCGTCGGCTTGGAAGGGCCCAATCTGCATGCGCCGACGCCGTCCTTTCCTCTAGAAGAGCCGGTTGGAGCAGCGACGGTTTCTGCAGCTGAGCTGCAACAACAGCAACAACACTGGGATCTCTTCGACGCGGCCGCCACTAGTCCCTTCGAGGTGCTGCTGTGGCGCCAGATCGGATTCGATTGCACACGATAAGTGGCTCTGTGTGAGTCTGCATCACTCAGAGCTATCGTTCCAGGTCGCTTTCGTCAACATGGAGTCTCTTAGCAGCCAAATCGACGATTCTGAGCTGTCGGCCGATTTCGACGGCGCCAGAAGTCAGCTGGGCGCCGAGTGGCTGCACTTCCGTCAGGTGCGCACCTGTCGCCGTTGGCAGACGTAGACGTCAGATCGGAAGTCTATGCGACTTTTTAATCACAGGAACTGGACGTCTTTCTGGCCCACTGTCGGCGTTTGGCCGAGCTTTACATCGACCTCTACAACAGTCTCAAGTGCAACACCGCCGCCTACTGGGGAATGGGTCAAGACGAGCTGCAGACGCTGGGTGCTCGGTGGGTGCTTGCCTTTTATAGTTGATTCATTGTGTATTACGATCATCAGTGATGGCTCTGGAAGTACTACTACTTCACTTCAGACTGAAGGAGAAGCTCGCGTCGGTGGAGACGAGCGATAGCTACAGCGTCATTCTCGTCGACGGAGCTCGTCTTCTGGAGGAGCTCAAGGGCGACTACCCGCAGCTGTCGGCGGCCAATCTGGAGACCTACGGGTAAGGTTGCTTCGCAAGTAGCGCTACCGTATGTATCGTAGTGTAGAGTGACTCACGAATCTGGCTTCCTACTTTGCAGCAAGTCTCTGTCGATGGCCGCCAGTCTCTACCAGGAGGTGCTGCAGATCCTGCGCAAGGCGTCCGCTTCCGTGGAGAAGCGCCTGTGTCTGATCGGCCTCCTGCTGCGCGTCAAGGCCTTCTTCGACCGCGCCGCCACCCTCTCGCGCTGGTGCGACGACGTCGTCGCCTCCACTTGCCTGCGCTACGAGAAGGAGCAGTCGGTCAGCCTCATTCGACTCAGGCTGCAGGAGAGACAGTTCGAGGTGCGGTATGTTTGAGTTTGACCTGGAACGTCTATGCTGCTGGCTGGTCGTGGAGTGATGACACTTGGGCGTTTACAGTCGCTCACACACCACTAGCCCACCCACCAACTCACTTGTATTCGGCTTCATTCACTCCACTTCCATCGATTCTTCACTCACCCACTCACTCCATTCAGGAGTTCCTGGCGAACGCCCGACTTCGTCTGGAGGACGGGGAACGCCTTCTGCTCGACACCGAGTCGCTGTGGCAGAGCGCAGGCGGCGACGGGGAAGCGTCCGCCTCGACTTCCTCCACCTCTGGCCCACTCACCCAGGAGCAGCAGTCGGAGGTCGAGAACTGCGGCGTGGAACTCATGGAGAAGCTGGAGTCGAGTCGGGAGCGACTCTATCGAACTCGGGACCTGCTGGCGGACCGCCTGGTCTGTCACAACATGCTCGAGAGGGTGCGTCCGCATCGATCCTTTAGGCAGAGTGGACTGCGAGTCTACGCGAAGCTACATGCGCTTCAGGTGTACGATTGGGCGCTCTACAACGCCAAGTGGAGCTCCCAACTGGGTTTGCTGGTCTCCACGGCCGTCTCATCTTCCCTGGAGACAGACACGGCCGACCGAATGCAGCTCCTAAATCTGCACGCGGCCGTGCAGAAGCAGCTCGACTCTTATCCTGGGGAATCGTTGAAGCAGCTGCCCGACTACGCCAGGAGACTGCAGAGCGACAGGATCGCGGCGCAGTCGAAGGTTCGTTTATGATGCCTCTCTCTATATTTTGTTATTCTTTGACAGTTAAGGGCATACCGTCAACCCTCCAACGCCCCCCTTCGAACAAGCGCCCCCGCCCCCTTCCGACCGATTAGCCCCCCCCCCCCCCCGCCTTAGAGGAAGTGGAGAGAGCAAGCCTCCCCCCGCCCCCTTGAATAAGCGCCCCTCCTAGAGGTAGGTTGAAATTAATCGCCCACGGCGCTTATTGGAGGATTTACGGTGGATAGAGTGTGCATGAGTTATTTTACTGACGACACTTTTGAGGCACGCTTTTTTCTTCAGAGTCTGACCGAACGCTGCGCCAACGCCGAGCAGATGCTCCAGAGCCACTCGAAGAGTCTGGCCGACCTGCTGACCCTCCTGAAAAGAAGGGACGAGGAGAAGCGCCAGAAACAGTTGGAGCAGCAGACGCAGCTTCCTGTGAAGCAGGTTCCGAATTCACTTCTACGCCTCAACCTCTTGATCCCTTCCGCGGGCGCGAGCGGCGCCGGCACGCCTTCTCCCGCCGGCACCGACTACGAGCAGCCGATCAGCGCTACGGAGCGCCGTCTGGAACTCTCGGACGGCATGGCGCCGCCGAGAATGCGCGCGCCCCCTCCCCCTCCCCCTCAGCCCCCATGTCAAGCAGACCCCGCTGGCGAGAAGGTGGTGGTGCAGTGGAGACGCCGGACGCCCGTGGAAGAAGCCGAGAGGAACCGCCGAGCTCTCAGCTCCGTGCCCGTCTTTTGTCTGGGCAGTAGAAGGAACGATGCCGCCGACGGCGGCGGCGGTCGACCGCTGTCCTTCCACCAGCACCATGGGCAGCCTTCTTCGGCCAGCAGCAGCGTGGAGGACCTGAGCGCCGCCGGCGTCATCACGCAGGACATGACGCAGACCGTCGTCTCCACCATGTCAGAGAGCACGCTGAGGAAGCGCCTGGCAGAGAGAAGGTCCAACTCGACGGGAAACGGCTCTGGCGGACCTCTGCCTTCACTCCCCAACCCCCTGGCGCTACAAAAAGGGCTAAGACTTGGCTCGGAGAGGTGCCACTCGCGGCAGAAGGTGCCCTTCTCCAAGCTGCAGCCCATGAGGCGCAGTCGAACCGCCAACGACGGCTTCGTGGCTCCGCTGCCGCCGCCGGTCGTCTGGCGCCGCAGCAGGCGTGGAAGCGCCACCATCGACGAGGAGCGAGAAGATGGGGACTCGCGCAGCGTGCGCAGTCTAGCCAGCAGCCTGGACGACGACGACGAAGAAGAAGGCGACGACCCCTGGAGACCCAACAGTCGTGCCACCAGTGGAAGCGCCACCAGCTACACCGACTCGTCCGGCCGGCGCGTTGGGCAAACCAGCTTCACGGCCACCAGTCCGTCGCTCGATGACGCCGCGGTGGCCGCGAGCTATGGCGAAGATTCGTCGCCCGGCTCCTCGGCGGGCGCCGTCGCGAGAACGCACCTGCAGGAACAACACGGTCAGAGGCCCGAGTGGCGCCCTCGGTCGCCGCCCCCTGACGCTACCACCGACCAGAGGATGCAGTTCATGATCGTGAACGAGCTGGTCGAGACGGAAATCAGCTACGTGCGCAGCCTGGAATTCGTTATCGATGTGAGCGACCTCGAGTTGATTAACACTGTACTTCTTGATGGGGCTGCTGTAACGGTAGGAAAACTTGCATGACCTCTTCAGAACTACGTACCGGAGATGCTTCGTGACGACCTGCCGCAAGAGCTGCGCGGCAAGCGCCACGTGATCTTCGGCAACCTGGAGAAGATCTACCAGTTCCACGCGCGCGACTTCTTTCCCGCCTTGCTGCGCCGACTCCAGACGACGGTCGACTCGCTCTGTAAGAGACGGGGAAATACTTTTGAGTGAAGAGTTGGGATTGAGTACGGTAACTTGCGTCGACTTCTAGGCCTAGAGGTAGCGCAGTGCTTCATGGACTTTCGGTCGAGCTTCCATCTGTACGCGCTCTACAACAAGAACAAGCCCAAGTCCGACGTCTTGCTCAGCCACGGCGGGGGAACCTTCTTTAGGGTATGGAGAAGTACTGTACATGTGATACAATTTTACAAATTCATACACACTGCATCTATCTTGCAGGCCAGGCAGTCGCAGCTGGGAGACAAGCTAGATTTGGCGTCCTATCTGCTGAAGCCGGTCCAGAGGGTGGGGAAGTACGCGCTTCTTCTGCAGCAGCTGACGAAGGCCTGCCCACAGCAGGATCAGGAGGCGCTGGAGGCTCTGAAGAAGGCGGAGGAGATGGTCGGCTGCCAGCTGAGACACGGCAACGACCTGCTGGCCATGGACCTCATCAGGGGTTGCGACGTGAGTCCGTTTGGTTGGGACGCAAAATGTGGTTTCCAAGATGGCACAGAGCTGTGGCTGTGAACTTGAACACGATGTCTAAAGTTCGTGGCACGATTAGTCGATCGCATGATGACTGGCATCCTTTGCACGACCGACCAGGAATTAGCTAATTTATAACTACGGTATCCTCTGTGAACTATATGGTGTTGAAGTTGCATCCTCCTGACGCTTTCCAGTCGTCGTCTCTTCTACTGTACCTACGCCGCTATCATAAGTACCCTATGCCAACTTCGATTTGTCACTCCCACCCTACCGACCTCTGTGTCTTTGCAGATCAACCTGAAGGAGCAGGGCAGCCTTCTGCGTCAGGACGAGTTCACGGTGACGGAGAGCGGCCGGCGAGGCCTTCCCCACTACCAGCGCAAGAGCCAAAGGCGCGTCTTCCTCTTTGAACACCTGGTGCTTCTGGCCAAACCCAAGAGGAAGCGCGGAGGCAGCCCCCCGCGCTCATACGCCCAGCGCCTACTGGCCGACACTTACCAGTATAAGACCTCGATCAAGGTGGGAAGCAGGGCTGACGACAATTTGAATATTGGGTGGTTTTGTGGTCGATCTAGTCGGCCGGTGAGAATCTATGTGAGAGAAGAATGACTTGGGGTGATAGTGATACGGTAGAATCTGGGTGGTGGATAGTTGACAGAACCAATCTACGCCACTGTACTGGTTGCTGTTTGTGTTTCTGTTCTGGGAAGGTGTGACGGTGGGACGGTAAAACCTAGCTCATACATCGTTTACACGAAGTTGGTCTGTGCCAAAGGTCGACTGTGAGTTGCTTTGGAACTACGATACGCAATTGCGAATGCATCCGATTTCTTCTTCAGATGACGGACTGTGGTCTGACGGAGCGCGTGGGCGACTCGGAGCTGAAATTCGAGCTGTGGTTCCGTCGACACACGTCGAGCAGCAGCTTCATACTGCAGACGAGCAGTCCTGGCGTCCGTCACGCCTGGGTCACCGACATCACCCGCATCCTCTGGAGACAGGCCGTCTACAACAGGGGTACTGTACGTACATGCGAAGATTTGACAAGAAGGTCGTCATCCTGAAAGCTATAGATTCTTGGAAGTTATGCGCTCCTTTCAGAGCTGCGCCTGGCCGAGATGCAGCACATGGGCATAGGCGAGCGGTCGTCCTGCGTCGACCTCGCCTCCTCCGAGGACCGAATCGAGGACCGCGCCGTCTCCTCCAACCTGCTGCTGACCAAGAGTGGGCTCGCACGTGGGGAGCTTCTAGACATAATTGATGAAATTCACTGTATTCCCTTTCCTTTCCAGTGGCCAAGTTCCGCAACTCCTTCGCCGCCTTCTCCTCCTCCTCTTCTGGGCACGAGAACGGCGGCTATCTCTCCTCGGCCCTGCAGGCCGTCAATAGGATCGGCGGCACCCGGAATCGACGCTCTTCCGTGGCCGCCGCAGCCAGCGCCGCCGACCCGAAGTCGATTCGGGCCTCGGCTTCTGCGGCGGGGGCGCGTCCCCACTCTTTGGTGTCGTCTGTGAGCGGCAGCAGCTCCTGCACCAACCACTCGGCCGTCACCAGCAGCAGCAACGCCAGCAACCGCCCAGGCAGCATTGGTTGGCAACTGGCGCCAGTCATACTCATTCTACGTTACAGAGGCCGCATTAGCAGCAATTGGCGTATTCAGAGAGCGGCATCTGCGCCGATTTGGGCCCTCTCTGCGAGTCGCCTGAGATAGCGAAGCAGCTGAAGCAGCGGGAGAAGCATCTGAAGCAGGCGAGCGGTGCCGAGGCGAAGACAACGATGACGGGTCCGGAAGAACAAACAGTGGCGCTGTTCGCCGACCACCCGTCGGTCCTCGTTTAGGCATACTGTAGGCGCTTATGCTGCGCTGGGTGGACGTCTGACAACCTTGCTTCACACGTGCGTTGTTCCAAACCTGTTTGTGTACGATTTCCAAACTTCGACGCGCGCTTGATCGAAGTTGCTGCGTATGTAGCTGGCTGGCGGCGAACGTCGCCGTCTTCCTTCGGATGCCTTCCTGCGTCAAGACGAACCCGTGAATGGTATACGTGAAGGTACATAATTATGTAGTAACGCAGTAGGTAGGTAGCCGCGATATCTTGTCGACTGGTCACGATGACGGTAGAGAATAGCGTACGTAGCGAGGCTCGTTTGCCGTAGGTCCGAGCGTCGGTTCGTGTTACTCATCTCAAGTGCTGGAAGTTTATCTATTGAAAGGTTCTTGATCGAACCGCGTTTCTTCTTCGGTCGCTATACTTTATATCGCGCTGCGCACTTACTCTCACTTGCCCAACTACTGTGTTCTCCGTGGCGAAGTGCTCTAAGAGTTACTGGATCTTCTTGTTTAGCGCGAAACTCGACTGACGACGTTGCCTCCTTGTTTGTGTTCTTTCGATTCATTCAACAGCCTTCTGTCGGTGTGCAGTATGCGAAGCGGACAGCGTCTCTACAGTTCGTCGTTTACGAACAGCACAACAATATGGTTTAGGCGCAACTGCACATACACACAGCACAACTTGCATAACGAAATGCAGCACACACTGCCTAATCTACTCCTGTACTACAGTGTTCCTACGGCACACCAAACGCTGCCACTGCAGGTAGGTACTACCGTATTTGTGCGCCAAATTCAAAAATTCAAAATTCCAGGAAGCCGAGCCTGGGTAAGTGTGTAGGTAGGTGGAAGTTTCTAGGCGTGACACAGCGGCGAACGCACGCAAGGACTACCGAAATCAGAGAATGCAGTGGTTCACGAACTCCTGACCCCGTAGGTGAAGATGATGACGGCCAGCAGGACCGTCAGCAACAGCCAGAAGACGACGGTCAGGAAGTTGTCTGGAAGAATGTCACAAGACATTGCCACTTCCGTCTGCTTCCAGCGCCAGTGGGTACTCAGTGCAATGAGTGCATGGTACTGTACTGAGGTTATGACGCGTGCAAGAATGGGGAATGCACGAACGAACGCACCCTTCAGCTCCCCGGGCAGCTTGTTCCCGTCCACTTTGTAGCTACCCAGGAACAGGTCGACGCTGTCCTGCAAGGCGCACAGAACCGCCCATAGACGCGTCAGAAACTCAGTCATCATCGCCAATGCGGTAGAAGTGGGTACCAACCAGTTGTAAGTGGTCGATGTACCGGGTGTCCCAAAAAAAAGTGAACCCTTTTTCTCCGGCTTGTAACTCACTACTGCGACCACCAATCTCAACCAAATTATACACACATATACCCTATCAAGTTCTTATTTGGTGTACCAAATTTTGTTCGCATAGTCCTGACACAACCAGAGTTACAGTCGGTTTAGTGCGAGACATCCAAAAACATTCTCGCCTACGCAGTCTCTTGCTTTCAAACGAATAAATTGCAACCGAATATCACTCAGATCAACGGGAGGGGTCGGCATAATCCTGCTCGTTAAATTTGCCTTTATGTGTCTCAAATTGGCTATAATAACATCGTCAAATCTGGCGCGAAACGGTTCAATCTTACCTCTTTTAAGAATTCGCTGTGAAATCACGTTGCGCGTGGATCATCCCAGGCGTGGCAAATTTTTAGTTCTAAAGCATCCAGCGGTTTAAATATGATACTTTGGTTTTGTTTTGACCGTTTTGTGAAAACTGTGTGTTACAAACAACCACAGAACGGTCATCGTCAGGATGCGTCTTCTTACACTAACTGCGCAGAGAACGAGAAGAGATTCGAGCGTGAATGGTTAATACGCGTGTAACTCAAGCTAGTCTTAAGCAATTGACCTAAAATTTGACACACTTGTCAACAACTCGCCAAGGTATATGTGAGCAAAGTTTGGTTTAAATTCATTCACAGAAGCGAAAATTATGAGCAAGAGAAAAAGGGTTCACTTTTTTCTGGGACACCCGGTAGAGCATTCTGAAGTAGCGCGTGAGGGCGTTGCGCAGGTCCTCGAGGAGGCCGCGCGCCGTCCGCCCGCCCAGTCGAGCGTACTGCTTGCTCAGCACGTTCCCGTTGTCCGCCCACACTGAATGGGTGGTAGTGAATGAGAGGAGCGCGCGCGACCTCAGACTCGAGTCGCTTGGCTTCAATTCTGTGTCCACAGTACCAAAGTACTACCACAACAGCCAATGCACCACCACTAAAGTTTGTCCAAAAATGATTTGCACAGGGGTTTTTGGCACTCCTCCCCTCCAAAAGGGAGGAGTGCTATAGTGATGGTGCGGATTCTGTGTAAATTGGAACGCTCATAAGTCGAGCTTGACTTGGCCGATCGGGGCGAATTTTTTTTATTCGATAGGTCTCTGGATGGAAAAACCTGCATCGGGGTCTCGACTTCCGTCCAGGACCCGATTTTTGGCAAGTTGCCAAAAACACGATTTTTCGGCCTCCAACGAACTTTGGGGGGCTAGAATAGTGTTCTGGTAGTACGGAGCGAGACGAGTTTTGGGCCAAATTTGTAAAAGGCATTGGGCTATCCGATGGTGGGGGCGCCGCCGGGCTGAGCCCGGGCCGGGTAGCAAAAACTGTGATTTTCGACCCAAAAGTGGGGTTCAGAGTCCTGCTTGTAACTTTTTTGTTTTCTGGGTAATGATACCCTATTCGGCGAAGTTGAACAACTTGGATAGGTCTTTCCTGAATCCGGATAAGACGCAGTCCGGCCTGGGAAATACTGCCCAAAGTTGGGACCCGGGTTTCTGGGCAAAACTTCGGGCAGGCGCAACTTTTGCTAAGGTGCTCATATCAATGTGAGACAACGACCATTCGATCGATCTCGGTGCGCTCTATAATTTTGTAGTAGATCATTTTCTTCGATACCGTCAAATTTTGGGCGAAAATTCGCCAAAATCGATTTTTGGATCAAAATTTGAAAAATTCCGCGTTTCCCATTTCTTGCTGTGCAAATCGATTAGACTGATGGTTGGCGAATTTTTAGCACTTATGTCTTTCGGGGAAGCGAGAAAAGATTGTGGTCGGAAGCCGTTTTTCTGAGAAATTTGAATTTTTAGGACAAATTTTCGGTATTTCGGTGCAAAGTGGGACCAGTTGAGATATTTCGGTGTCAATTGGGTTTCCACGTGGTAGAGTATCTAAAGATACGTTGGTTTTGTCATACAGGGTGTCCCACGGTGGGTTTGGCAAATTTGTCTGCTAGCTGGCAGAGATTGGGTGGACCGTTCGATTTGAAATTTTAGGTGGTTGTACTACTAAGTTTAGCTTAGATGTCTGCCAAATGAGAGATGTGTCATGTGCAACACGCGAGAATGGCACAGCTGCAAAGTCAAAGTCCCGATTTTCGAGAGAAGCCTACATTGGAATGGCCGTCACTTGCGCTCTGGCAAGACACGGGCAAGACAACAGCCTTTCAAATGATAAAAGAAAGGACTCTGTAGCCCTAATGATGCGCGAGATACTGCCAAACAAAGTTGTCCGCATTGTGCCATGAAGGGCATCAATGAGCAAAACCTCCATCGGAGCGTCGTCGAAGAGGCCCGCAGGCACAATGCGGACAACTTTGGTTGGCGGTATCTCTCGCATCATTCGGGCTACAGAGTTCTTTCTTTTATCATTTGAAAGGTTGTTGTCTTACCCTTCAAATGCCGTTTACCTCTTCATGTAATGTTCACCAGAGCGCAAGTGACGGCCATTCCCGTGTTGGCTTCCCTCGAAAATCGGGGCTTTGGCTTTGCAGCTGTGTCATTCTCGCGTGTTACACATGGCACATCTCTCATTTGGCAGACATCTAAGTTAAACTTCGTAGTACAACCACTCCAAATTTCAAATCGATCGGTCCACCTAATCTCTGCCAGCTAGCAAACAAAGTTGCCAAACCCACCGTGGGACACCCTGTATTTAAGTTCTTCGTCCGACGCGTATTTTGGCGGGAAATTTGAATTCAAGATTTTGGTTGGTGGGGTTGCTCGGGCACCTACAGTGTAGGCACTCGATTCCAACTTTTCGGGGGTGCTGATCACGAATCTGACATCAGTTTTCCGTTTTGAAGACATTTGAGACAATTTGTGAAGAAATTACAAGCAACCGTACGCTGAAGTGAATTTTTGTTTTGCAGGCCCACATCTGAAGTTAGTAGTGTTATATGTCGTATGTGGGGTTTAATAGGGTTGCAATTCCGAATTTGCTATTAGTTTTGCGATAGGAGTGATCAGAAGGCCGTGCTGATCATTTGTTGGTTGGCATCCTGCCTACTTTACTTCCCAAAATTCTTCAGAATGAGGGGAGTGCCCCGTGGGGCTTTGCCGCCGTCTACTAATCTTGTTCATATGGATCTCTAACTTTCTTAGAGCGAATCTAGACGTGTCATATATCAATGTGTAGAGCAGGTGAAGCGGCGTCGGGTCGTAAATTTGCTATTTACGCAACACGCACAGAGGCGCGCTCATGACTTTTGAGAACGCATAACTCGAGTACACTGCAGCTAGGCTGGCCATTCTTGCATGCATCAAAATAAACCTAACAGACGCGGCTTCTTTTGCAGTTTGACAAGTTTAGTGATCTCGTGCACAAGCAGGCTACAGGACCTAAAACGTTAGCAAATCAGCCTCTTGGGCAACAGATCTCACCTTTGACAGAAATTATCCATCGAAGGGATAACAATTCGATAAACATGGGGTATACAAAGAATGTAGTGCTGAAGACGGCCAATACAGTAGTGCATACAGGGAATTTGTGCGATATTCGCCACACGATTTATGGTATGTGGAAGTTTTGGCGAAAGCTGCCGCTTTAGGAGAGTTGAACCGCGGCCATTCTTCAGACCGTAGCATTTTGCTGGAGCTACCAATTGCATTCATATTTGGCACACACCTGCCTCTAACCATGAACCAGGCTGTGGGCTATGATGAAATCCGGAGTTCCCTTGCATGTGAAAGAGACAAACGACTTTGTCAAATTCTGCAGTTTTTCACTTCGTCGATCCACTATTCGTCAGTACAGCAACTGTTTGACACCAAACCTGTTGCAAAACATGTACCCATGTATCCTACATACACCCTCCAATTATTAGTCAATTCGGTTATCTATGGCAAAAGTTACAGCGAAATGCACATTTTTCTCGGCTGTTCTGAAATTTTCTTAAGGATTTGCAACAAGCTGTTTTAAAAAAGTTGAGTTGTTTTATTAATACAGAGTGGTTTGCGAGTGTTTTAAAGTGGAAGAGTAAAAGAGTGGATACTTCTGTAAAGTATTTTGAAGCCTTTCCGATATGACGCGCGCCCACCCGGAGTCCACTATTCATGCGCTACTTCTGACACACTCCTTTCTGAGAGGTTCTTGCAGGGCAACATTGGGATCGCCCGGGATTAATTTTTTGAGCAAGGCACACCCATTTCTGAGTGGTTGATGCAAGGCAACATTGGGATCGCCAGGGATTTTTTTAGCAGACAAAGTTGTTCGTAAGACAAGAGTTAAAAAAAGAAAAGTAACGAGCGAAATAGGGCCGATTTGCTGTTTAAACCTTTGAGTTACTGTAGCTCGCGAAATTCAAACTTTTGAATCTCGACTTCTCTTAAAGGAATGACCAGTGTGCCGAAACCTATTCAACGTGCTCAAGATCGTCTCTCTACAATGGAAGATGAGCGAGTTAGAGAAGTTTTGCGTTTTTAACCGTTGGGTTACTGTAGCTCGCGATATTCAAACTCTTGAGTTTCGACCAATAGAAAACAAATGATCAGTGAGTCGTGAGCTATCCAACAAACTCAAGATCGTCTCTCTACAACGCACGCTGAGCGAGGTAGAGCGATTTCTGTGTTAAAAACGCGAGGATGTCGTTTTTCGTGTGGCGTGTTTGCGTAATTTAGAAAAGTTTTATGCCAAACGAAAGACCGCGTCAAGACCTTTTAGTAGACCTACCGCACGCCGTTCTACGACGTAAGACGAGCGAGTTAGAGCGGCTTTGCTGTTTGAACCTTTGAGTTACTGTAGCTCCGAAATTCAAACTTTTGAATCTCGACTTCTCTTAACGGAATGATCAGTGTGCCGAAACCTATTCAACGACCTCAAGATCGTCGCTCGACGGAAGACGGTTGGGTTAGTGTAGCTCGCGATATTCAAACTTTTGAGTTTCGACCAATAGAAAAACAAATGATCGGTGAGTCGAGAGCTATCCAACAAACTCAAGATCGTCTCTCTACAACGCACGCTGAGCGAGGTAGAGCGATTTCTGTGTTAAAAACGCGAGGATGTCGCTTTTCGTGTTGCGTGTTTGCGTAATTTAGAAAATGTTTTATGCCAAACGAAAGACCGCGTTGAGACCTTTTAGTAGACCTACCGTGTCGCGAATCTCATTCGCGATGGGAACTTATATGAACAAGTGGAGATTTGAATCTGTGTGGTCTCGTGCGGTTTCTTGTTGTGTTTTGATTTGCCTGCGGGCGTCATTACTGTGGTTGCAGTTCTTACGTGTTGCGTTCGTTGCCGCACGAGTTGTGTTAGTTGGGGTATTGTGTTGAGATGCTGATGAGTTGGCGGTGAATCTACGTGGAATCTGAGAGAAACTGGGTGGAAAGGCGTGAAATCCGAAGCGACAACCGCACAGGAATAGGGAACGGCCCGACTTCCTGACACTGGGAGGGTGGCTCTTTTCAAGCGCCATTGTTTCCCCCCTTGCCTGCGGGTAGAGTGCGACAAGACAAACCGTTCTCTTTCGTCGGTCTTGATTACCTCGGACCACTCTACATTACGGTAGCGACAAAGCAACAGGCCAAAGTTTGGGTCTGTCTTTTCACGTGCGGAGTCACTCGCGCCGTGCATCTTGAACTGGTCACTGACATGACGGCGCAGATGTTCCTTCTGGCCTTTGCTCGCTTCATCGCTCGTCGCGGGTGCCCCTCAGTGATCGTTTCCGACAACGCAAAGCAGTTCAAGACTGCCAAAAGCACACTAGACCGAATATGGCACTCCGTCCTCTTAGACGACACTGTAGCGAATACGGTAGCCGAAAGTGGAAGTTCATAACAGAACGCAGCCCCTGGATGGGAGGCTTCTGGGAGAAGCTGGTTGGTTCGGTCAAAACGGCACTGAAGAAAGCCCTGAACCGCCGCAGGCTATCCGAAGTGCAACTGTCCACTCTTCTCGCTGAAGTCGAGTCTGTCGTCAACTCTCGCCCTTTGGCGTACGTTTGGTATGAACAGGGCCCCTACTCTCCCCAAGCCAGCTGATCTGTGGCTACGTCCCCACCACTACTCCTTCCATCGACACAGACTCTGTAGACGACCCTGAATACCTTCCCTCCCTGGACAATGCTCAGTCCCTGGTCCAAAGTTGGAAGTCTGGCCAACTGATTCTGCACAGTTTCTGGAAATGCTGGCAAAACCAGTATCTGTCCTCTCTGCGAGAGAGAGCCAGCAGATTCCGACGCGACCAGTCTGGTCACACAGTGAGCTGGAAACCTAAGCCTGGCGACCTGGTCCTGATCAAGGACGACAACCTGCCACGTGGCCAGTGGCTCCTGGGACGTGTGGACTCCCTGTCCACCAGCAGCGATGGGCACGCCAGGGCAGCCACGGTCAAGGTGGGCAAGAAGAAACTGAATCGACCTGTGAAGCTGCTCCACCCTCTGGAAGTGCCACAGGACGACTGATTTGGAACTCTACCAATTCTGGAACCTGTCGACTTTGGAACTCTCTGGCTATGGACCTCTACAATGCTGGCTCTGGAACTGTCTGCAATGGAACACTCGTCGGCAGGAGTGTCGCGAATCTCATTCGCGATGGGAACTTATATGAACAAGTGGAGATTTGAATCTGTGTGGTCTCGTGCGGTTTCTTGTTGTGTTTTGATTTGCCTGCGGGCGTCATTACTGTGGTTGCAGTTCTTACGTGTTGCGTTCGTTGCCGCACGAGTTGTGTTAGTTGGGGTATTGTGTTGAGATGCTGATGAGTTGGCGGTGAATCTACGTGGAATCTGAGAGAAACTGGGTGGAAAGGCGTGAAATCCGAAGCGACAACCGCACAGGAATAGGGAACGGCCCGACTTCCTGACACTGGGAGGGTGGCTCTTTTCAAGCGCCATTGTTTCCCCCCTTGCCTGCGGGTAGAGTGCGACAAGACAAACCGTTCTCTTTCGTCGGTCTTGATTACCTCGGACCACTCTACATTACGGTAGCGACAAAGCAACAGGCCAAAGTTTGGGTCTGTCTTTTCACGTGCGGAGTCACTCGCGCCGTGCATCTTGAACTGGTCACTGACATGACGGCGCAGATGTTCCTTCTGGCCTTTGCTCGCTTCATCGCTCGTCGCGGGTGCCCCTCAGTGATCGTTTCCGACAACGCAAAGCAGTTCAAGACTGCCAAAAGCACACTAGACCGAATATGGCACTCCGTCCTCTTAGACGACACTGTAGCGAATACGGTAGCCGAAAGTGGAAGTTCATAACAGAACGCAGCCCCTGGATGGGAGGCTTCTGGGAGAAGCTGGTTGGTTCGGTCAAAACGGCACTGAAGAAAGCCCTGAACCGCCGCAGGCTATCCGAAGTGCAACTGTCCACTCTTCTCGCTGAAGTCGAGTCTGTCGTCAACTCTCGCCCTTTGGCGTACGTTTGGTATGAACAGGGCCCCTACTCTCCCCAAGCCAGCTGATCTGTGGCTACGTCCCCACCACTACTCCTTCCATCGACACAGACTCTGTAGACGACCCTGAATACCTTCCCTCCCTGGACAATGCTCAGTCCCTGGTCCAAAGTTGGAAGTCTGGCCAACTGATTCTGCACAGTTTCTGGAAATGCTGGCAAAACCAGTATCTGTCCTCTCTGCGAGAGAGAGCCAGCAGATTCCGACGCGACCAGTCTGGTCACACAGTGAGCTGGAAACCTAAGCCTGGCGACCTGGTCCTGATCAAGGACGACAACCTGCCACGTGGCCAGTGGCTCCTGGGACGTGTGGACTCCCTGTCCACCAGCAGCGATGGGCACGCCAGGGCAGCCACGGTCAAGGTGGGCAAGAAGAAACTGAATCGACCTGTGAAGCTGCTCCACCCTCTGGAAGTGCCACAGGACGACTGATTTGGAACTCTACCAATTCTGGAACCTGTCGACTTTGGAACTCTCTGGCTATGGACCTCTACAATGCTGGCTCTGGAACTGTCTGCAATGGAACACTCGTCGGCAGGAGTGTCGCGAATCTCATTCGCGATGGGAACTTATATGAACAAGTGGAGATTTGAATCTGTGTGGTCTCGTGCGGTTTCTTGTTGTGTTTTGATTTGCCTGCGGGCGTCATTACTGTGGTTGCAGTTCTTACGTGTTGCGTTCGTTGCCGCACGAGTTGTGTTAGTTGGGGTATTGTGTTGAGATGCTGATGAGTTGGCGGTGAATCTACGTGGAATCTGAGAGAAACTGGGTGGAAAGGCGTGAAATCCGAAGCGACAACCGCACAGGAATAGGGAACGGCCCGACTTCCTGACATACCGCACGCCGTTCTACGACGTAAGACGAGCGAGTTAGAGCCGCTTTGCTGTTTGAACCTTTGAGTTGCTGTAGCTCGCGAAATTCAAACTTTTGAATCTCGACTTCTCTTAAGGGAATGATCAGTGTGCCGAAACCTATTCAACGACCTCAAGATCGGGGAGCCAAGGGTGCGGCACCCGGTGGAACCCAGCTGGGCACGGACTCCAGCAACAGGGATCCCACCAGGCGGCTCCTGGCATCCGCCTAGTCAGCGGCGCCAACTGCACCTACCACTTCGAGAGCAGCCCCTACCAACAAGGGCCCTGGAGATCAGCTGGGAGAGGGGGTTGTCAGAGAGCAAGGGACAGTGCCCACGGCAACAACATCAGCGCGTGGCCCCCCAGACAGTCGGTGGGGGAGGAGGAGGGCATTGGGACAGAGGCCGCTTCGTGCTGGCCATCATAGGACTGGGCCCAGGGATCATCTACATCCCGGTCCACCACCCCAGAAGCCAGTCTCCCGTCGCGTGGTCCTTCTGGGCCCCTTTGGATGTGGACTGGTGGGGACCATTGGGCGAGTGGTCGTCTGCCACAGTAGTAGTACTATACAGATTCACGCAACCATTTTTTTACGACCATTTTTTACGACCATTTTCTTACGACCATTTTCACTTCAATTCTAGGGTTTCTGACAGAGAATGACCTTGTTCCTACCACTGAGGAAGATGATCTGCTGTTGGAGTTGGCCATGGTCGTTCCTGAGGCCGTGAAGGAGGCTGCCTCTCTCGAGTCGTTGGGCATGATAACCCCAGAAGAAAGAGCCCGTCAGTATGCGGCTGCGGTAACTTCTGACGGTGTTGTCAAAGCTGAGATGACCTTAGAGCAACTGGGTTTGAAGATAGGCCGCTCGTTGTTGACCGAGGAACAGAATAAGCGGTTAGATGCCATCCTCCAGCGTTATAAGGATACTGTCTTCTCGCATTCGGAGTTCGACATTGGGTGTACTCAGGTCTTGGAACACAAGATTGAGTTGCTACCAGGTAGTC
>JASAMZ010010528.1:0-7500 GCA_030248115.1 Linhomoeus sp. GSCO2_2
TGAAGCCAGCTTGAAGATAGCGGAGACCAAACATCAGAACGGTCAGCCAGTGCAGGAGAGTGCCAGTCAGCCAGGCTTGCAAGAGGACTGGGATGCAGAAAACACGGCCCATGGGACGGCAGCGTCATCTGAAGAGTTGCACCTTCTGCAAGACAAGCTGAGGAGTTTGCAGGCGGAGCATGATGAGCTGTCCTCGGCATACGAAAACGTTAAGCGAAGATGCACCATGCTTGAGGAGCAGCTTACCCGGCTGACTCAAGAAGCTGGTGACGCCAGGATGGAAATGGGCGCTGCGTTAGAACGAGTGGAGCAGCTGCAGTCACAACTGGAAGAGCAAAGCTGTCTTCTTGAAGAGACTAGGCAGGAGCGTGACAATCAAATTGCGTCTCTTAGTGAAGCACTGGAGAAAGAGAGGCAGAATCACAGCTACACGGAAGTCGAACGTGACAGTCTGAGTGAAGATGTCGCAAGGTTGAACAGAGAGATAGCTGAAGCCCAAGAGAGGCTAGAGGAACTCCAGCTTATCCAACAGCAGCCACTTGGTCAGACCGAATGGCAAGGGGACTGGGGTAACGACGATACCGAGGCCGCCGCAGTTCAAGAGGAGCTCAGCCAACTTCAAAGTGAGCATTCCAATTTGACCGAACAGCACCGGACAATGGAACATGAGAACGCAGAGCTGAAAGAGACGCTTGCACGCGTAACTGCTGAAGTCGACAGTGTCAACAACCATCGCGCCGCGCTGCTGGAGGAGAACGAACAGCTGAAGTTCACCAAGAACCAGCAGAGTAGTCTTCTTGAAGAGGAAAGGGACAAGTGGGAGCAGCTGATTGCAGCAGCAAGCCAAGAGCTGGAGCAAGAGCGGTCAAGGACTGCTGAAGCACTGAAGAGTCTCTCTGAGGAGAATGAGCAAGAGGCTGTTTGGAACCAGCGCCTCCATCAGCTTGAAGACGAAAAAAAGAGCCATCTAGAGGCACTGATCAACAGTGAAAGAAAAGTCCATGAGGAGAAGCTGGAAAACATGAAGGAGCAACTAAGTTCGCTGGAAACCGCGAAGGCGCAATTCAGTGACGACATCATTCAACAGCAAGAGGCTGTGAAAGTCCAACTGCTCAGTGAAATGGAGACATCTGAAGCGAAGTGGAAGGCCAAGCTGGAAGAGTCCATGGAGAAGATAGAATCTATGGAGACTTTGGTTGAGACTAAGGAACAGGAACTCCAGAGGGTCCAGCAACAACAAAGTGAAAGCTCCAGTCGGCTGACAGCAGTCGAGCAAGAGATGGCCAGCAAGGTTACCTCAATCGAGGAACGGGAGAGACAGATGTGTGAACTCCTCCAAGCCAATTCGCTCCTCCAAGATGCGAATGCTAAACTCATGGAAGAACTGTCTGAGAAGGATACCATGTTAGACCAACTTGGGAGCGAAAACTTAGACCTGGTCGCGGAGATCAAATCTGCCAAGGGATCGGTCGCCAATGTGGAACAACAACTGGAACAAGTAGCTGCAGAGGTGGAGGAAGCGGAACGAGAAAAGCTCTCCATCCAGAGTGAGCTGCAAGCTCTGAAGGCGACCATGACAGCGAAGGATGAAACGATTGAAGAACTCCAGCAGAGGCTTCAGAGTCACGATCAACTTGACACCACTATGGCGCAGCTGAAAGCGACAAACGAAGATCAAGAGAACAGAATCTCAGAGCTGAAAGGGAAGAACTCATCACTCGTGAATGAGCTGGTCACTGCAAGAGAGGCCAATGACAAAGCTGGCCAGCAGTTGGGCGAACTCAAAGGGGAGAGGGACAGTCTGTGCCAGGAGATAGTGGAGCTCAACTCCAAGGTGGAAGCGCGGATCCTATTGTCGGACAGCTTGCAAGAGTCCTTGGATGGGCTCATGGCGGAAAATGATTCTCTGAAGCAACAGCTGGACAAAGCCCAGGATGAAGGCAAGGACCAAGCTGAGGTATGGAGTGGCAAGGTGGGTGCTCCCTGGCTTGCTATACTGGCTAGACCTAACGCTGGCTCCCTATGTAGCTACACCCAAGTTACATAATATGTTGCCACTAATCAAATGCCGAGCGCACTAGAAGTCCTTCTACAATGCCTAGGCTACAGTACTATTAAGTATGTTTGTATGTACCTGTAGCCTTTGCATTTGATACATGGTGCCTTCCGACATGATGAGCTGCAAGCATCACTTGTCTTGACTGGAGCGAATATTAACTGGAGCACTGCGAACATAAGTCATCATCTTCAGGTCACCACGTTGGAAGAAGAGAATCAGCTATTGCGCCACTGTCTGAATGAAGCGAATCAAACCAATCAACAAAACAGCGAAAAATTGGATGAACTGGAAATGTTGCGCCAGGCAGATCTGAAGGTGCGCTGCCTATTCGATGATCATTTAAGACTAAAATCATCATTATTATCAAAATATGCCTTGCGACTACATACAATATAATGTGTCAGTCTGCGTGTAATCAGTGCTGCATTGACCGTTTCTCACACCTTTGAGTAAACATGTATTTCAAGACTTCAAGTGCATTTACTTAATCACTTGTGCCTGTCCCATCCCATCCCATTGCTTCTTCCATTCTTACGCTGGTAACGTGCCTCTGCATGCCTTTCCTCCTCGTTCAGGTCATCGGCGAGCAGCGTCAAACCATCTCTGACAATGAATCACAGCTGTCCGCACTCCAAGAAAACCTGTCGAAACTTGAGGAGGCCTACCAACAAGTCACTGGCTACTACAGTCAGTTGCAGTCCGCTTACACACCGCTGTATGAGCAGTACCAGTTGCTGCAAGCCTCAAAAGCCGAACTGGGTCTCAAGCTGGCCGCCCTCAACTCCCATTCACAGAAGATCAAAACAGGCGTGGCACAACTGAAGGAGAACGTCCACGAGGCTTTGCAGAGCGCCAGTGACTCTTTCCATGGTGACCAGACTTTAGTGAATCAGCTACTGGAGCGTGTGGTCGACTGGCATGCCAACGCTGTCAACATTACTGAAACTACAGTGAAAGAAGCACATAAGGAAAACAGCCTTCTGTCCATGGAGGTGGCTGAGTTGAGCGAACTCGTGGACGAGCTCAGGGCGGAGTTGGAGTTCGCCAAACCTCAGGTGGGCAAGCAAACTAGGGAGCTGGCGGAATGCACGACCAAGATTGCCAGTCTGGAACAGCAGCTGGAGAGGGCAACTGCACAGAATAATGAATTGGAGGTACAACGTGCACACTGTACATACAGAAGCATTGGCAGGCATCTATTTAACATCAATGCGTCCTGTACGTAATAGTAATCGTGTTGTTTTCAGGAGCGTCTGCATGACAAGGAGGTTGAAATGGCCCAACTGACATCTGAAGCGGCGAACAGTGTGGAAGTCGTCCAAAGAATGGAGTCTGGTGAGCGAGCGTGTGCTGCAAATTCCGTCTTGGTTTGTTGTTAATTCTTCTCACATATCTTCAATCACAGTTTCCATTCTCACTATTTCAGAGCTGCTCCAGCGGTCGGTGGACGCTGACAAGATGACGCAGATGGAGCAAGAGCTTTCAGCATTGCGAAACGACAGCCAGTCGAGCCAGCTTAACCTCGAGTCTCAGAAGGTGGACCTTCTGACCAGGAACGAAGAGCTGAATACTGGTTGGTGTGCCTACACTTGCGTAGTTGTGTTAATGACAGTGCCACAACTCCATAAGTGCCACAAAAGTCACACCACTGACGCGTTCTGTTCTCCTTCCAGCTTGCACCGAGCTTCGACAACTCAACGGTGAGCTCAGGCAGGAAATCGATAGCGGAAGAGCCGAGCAACTTCGCCTAGAGGCCGTTGTTGACGAGCTGAGACAGAAGGTACATACCTTTGACCACTATGACTTTAAACAAATATACTGTGTACATGTACCTAATATGGCTTGACGCCATTCTCCGTTCTGCTTGCGGACGTACGTATCGCATTAGTTAATGTGCTATGTTCAGTGTGGAATGGCATTTCGACGCATTTCAGGCCGTGAGCCAACAGCACGCCAACGATTCTTCACTGGAAAGGGTTCGGTACCTGGAAGGCGAAGTTGAGAGGCTAACAACGGTTCTGACCGACTCCAAACAACTGGAGGCTCAACTCAGAGAGTGGCTGGAAGAGTCCCGACGAGAGTGTGAACAGAACGCCATTCAGAAGTCCGCATCGGACGACAAGGCAGACGAGATTCTCCATCTGAAGGGAACGGTGTCCCAGATGGAAGAGACAGTAACCCATCTGACACGTGAGCTTGCCAGTGCCAGGGATGCGCTCGCCAGTGCAGACAATGGAAAGAACAAGGGGGCAGAGCTTGTTGGAGAAAATGAAACCCTGAGGCAAGCTCTGCAGGACGTGAAGCGGACTTGCGAAGAACTGACCGCCCAGGCGGCCCACAAGGAAAACGAGTGCCTCAAGCAGTCTCAGAGAAATTGTGAACTGGCCGTACAGGCGGACAAGTTGAATGAGCAGCTTCAGCAGGAAACAATCAGGAGACAAGAAGCCGAAGAGGGGCTCTCTCGTGGTCAAGCCGAGTTCCAACAGCTGCAGGAGGCGCATCGGGCCGAGTTGGAACATCTGAAGGCCCAACTGGACGCCATGGGCTCAATTCAGCAGCAGCTGGAGCTGGCCAACGAGCAGACGACCCTGCTGGAGAGCACCTTGGAAGACAGGGGGCGGCAACTGGAGCGGGCGAGGGAGGACGCGGCCAAGTTCAAGATCGACGTCGAGCAGATGGAGTCGGTCATCACCAGCGAGGCGGTGGAGAAGCAGCTGCTCCAGTCCAGATGTCGAGAGCTGGAGAGGGAGCTGGAAGAGGGGCCAGCCAGTCAGCAGGACCAATTGGACACTCTGAAGCACGAAATGGACTCTCTCAGAAGGGAGAATGTGAAGTTGGAATCCGAATTGGACGGAAGAGACTCCTTGCAGGAACAACTGCGTTCTAGAGTGACGCAGTTGGAGCTGACCAATGAGGATCTGGAGAAGGCGAAGGATATTGCAGAACGAGAGCGGCAATTGGCGCAGGACTCAGACAGACAACTGCAGCAGGATTGCGAACGTCTAGCTGCGAAGTGTCGAGAACAAGAAGACCAACTGCAAGCCGTTGGGAGCCAGATGGAAGAGGTGTCCAGTCTACGCGAAGAAAACTCATGTTTGGACCAACAGCTTGGTGACACCTTAGAGAAGTTATCCGATTACGTCAGGCTGACCCAAGAAAACGAGTCACTGACGTCGCAACTGGACCAGCTGAGTCAGCAACTCGCAGCTGTAAACGAAAAGCTGCAACTGGCCCACGCAAGAGAGGAGGTCTACCGTCAAGATGCCTTACAAAAGGCAGAACTGGCGTCCCAAGCGGACCAGCTGCAGACCAGCCTGGGCGCAACTGCGGACAGAATGAGGGCGCTTGAAAAAGAAAGAGACGACTTGCAGAGGCAGCTGGAGGAAGCAACGTGCGCCACCCAACCGCAGCCTCAAATCGACACCATGCTAGAAGTCATTTCCAGACTGGAGGGCGAGAAAGACTTGCTGCAGAAAGAAGTGTCGCGCCTCAAAGCCGGCTTGAAGTCGTCTGAAGAGCTTCGTGCTGAACACGAAGAGTTGTGCCAACGAGCCTCGGGTCTCCAGGATGAAGTGGACCAAATGCAGCTGGATCTGGAGGAGTCGGCCGACGCCAAGAAGCTACTAGACTCCACCATTCAAGATCTAGAGACGCAACTGGAGGAAGAGCGTCAGAGGTCCCAAGACGCTGTAGAGCAGATCGCCTCCATGAAACTGGAGAACTCCAACATGAGGGGAATCCTCGAGGACGAGAAACGTCGACACGAGAAGGAGCTGGCCGCAGAGAGGATGACAGCAGTGGGCGTGACCAGTCAGCTGGAGCTGCTACAGCAGAGGTGTCAGGAGCTTGGCCAACTGATCGCCAGCTTGGAACGCGAGCTCGCTCAACAGCGCGAGGAGAGCCGCGAGCTCAGCGGCCGAGTGGGCTCCCTGCAGGATACGAGGTGACCACGATGGAGGAAGCCAGACATGTCATTGTCTTCAAGGACAATTGTCTTAGACAATTTAACTCAGCTAAATTGTCCGACAAGACAAGGCAATTTAGATTGTCCCAGGTTTCCGCAAAGACAAGACAAAGACAAGACAATCAAAATGATCAGTTGGGACAAATGGGTAAATTGTCCTTAAATTGTCCTTAGATTGTCCTTTGCAGTATGGATAACACACATCCAGCGCGCCGCAATTTGGTGTTGCGGGGACTGTTTATGGGACTATCTGTGAAGTAATCTAGGGTTTTATCTAGTGCTAACTTGAGTTGAGTGGAAAATACTGGCTGAAAATGGTGAACATTGCATTCAACCCGTGCTAACACAGCCCTCTCTGAGACAATCTAGGGACAATATAGGGACAATTTAGAGACAAGACAAGACGAAGACAAGACAATTTATGAAATTGGACATAGGACAAAGACAAAGACAAGGCAATTTAATATTTGGAGTCAAAGACAAAGACAAAGACAAGACAATTGGCAAAATCCTGAGACAATGGCATGTCTGGAGGAAGCTGCTCCTCGGGGTAGCATCTTTATCACGACCACCGGCTGCACGGACGTTATCAGAAGTGATGTGGTCATAATGTGACGACGACGACGGCGACGACGACGACGACGACGACGTGGATCTGACAACCATTTGTCTGCTGCAGGCGAGCATTTGCTGGTGATGCCTGAGGACGCGATCGTCTGCAACGTGGGCAACTTCAACTGCGAGATCGACGTCGACTGGCTGGAGGAGAACGCCCTGGCCAAGGACACCGTCAAGCCCATGGTCGGGTGCAGCACAGGGAATCGCGCCATCTAAGGTGTGTACCTACCTACTTACAGTATTCATCCTAATGCAGGTAGACCGCTACACTCTGACCAGCGGTCGTCACGTGATTCTGCTGGCCGAGGGCCGTCTGGCCAATCTGGCCTGCGCCACGGGCCATCCCTCCTTCGTGATGTCCACCACTCTGACCAATCAGGTGCTGGCGCAAATGGAGCTCTGGACCAAGCAGGGACAGTACCCCGTGGGCGTCCACCTGCTGCCCAAGATCGTGAGTTCTGCTGAAGTTGCCAGGGTTGGAAAATGTCAACGTTTGACTTGGCGGATGGACACAGACGCACTCTCTCAAATTCTATGGGTCGAATAGGTACTCTATCTTGCGGAAACTGCTTGCGAATCCATGATTCGAGTGAAGCTAGAGGGCGCCTTTAAGTGTCTGGAAGTTTACCGCAACTTCCAATCCAACTATTGTACGGTATTTCTTTCGCGCAGTGCTTCCGACAGGTCCGAATTTTCGGATTCGACACCTCCAAAACCTCTTGACATTCGCTCGTATAATCCTTCCTGAACTCTGAAGTCTTTCAGCTGGACGAGAAAGTGGCAGCGCTGCATCTGGACCATTTGGGCGTCAAGTTGACCAAGCTGACCCAGGCCCAAGCCCAGTATCTGGGCGTGCCAA
>JASAMZ010010528.1:12500-37500 GCA_030248115.1 Linhomoeus sp. GSCO2_2
AGGAATACCGTTTAATACTCTTACTTTTACATGCTTCATACTTGGAACATATTCCCCTTTCTGCCTTTAGGCATTTTACATAAAATACTCTTACTTTTCTATTGGCGGAGCCAATCAACCCGCGTTTCCGATGTAGGCCACCTTGAGACACGACTGTAGAGGCTCTCGTACGAGTTTGACATATTTGGGCAACGTACGGGACGAGTAGGGCAATTTGGTAACACATATGCAGGGCCTCCTGAACGAGCGAGGGCACTTTGAGGCACGCACAACACGAGTAGAACAATTTTGCGACACGTATGCAGAGCCTCCTGAACGAGCGGAGGCACTTTGAGGCACGCACAGAACGAACAGGACAATTTTGGGACGCCTATGCAGGGCCTCCTGAACGAGCGGGGGCACTTTGAGGCACGCACAAAACAAGTAGAACAATTTTGCGACACCTATGCAGGGCCTCCTGAACGATCGGGGGCACTTTGAGGCACGCACAAAACGAACAGGACAATTTTGGGACACGTATGCAGGGCCTCCTGAACGAGCGGGGGCACTTTGAGGCACGCACAACACGAACAGGACAATTTTGCGACACCTATGCAGGGCCTCCTGAGCGAGCGGGTGCACTTTGAGGCACGCACAAAACGAACAGGACAATTTTGGGACGCCTATGCAGGGCCTCCTGAACGAGCGGGGGCACTTTGAGGCACGCACAGAACAAGTAGAACAGTTTTGGGACACGTATGCAGGGCCTCCTGAACGAGCGGGGGGCACTTTGAAGCACGCACAACACGAACAGGCCAATTTTGCGAAACCTATGCAGGGCCTCCTGAACGAGCGGAGGCACTTTGAGGCACGCGCAAAACGAACAGGACAATTCTGGGACGCCTATGCAGGGCTCCTGAACGAGCGGGGGCACTTTGAGGCACGCACAAAACAAGTAGAACAATTTTGCGACACCTATGCAGAGCCTCCTGAACGAGCGGAGGCACTTTGAGGCACGCACAAAACGAACAGGACAATTTTGGGACACCTATGCAGGGCCTCCTGAACGAGCGGGGGGCACTTTGAGGCACGCACAACAAGAGTAGAACAATTTTGCGTCACCTATGCAGGGCCTCCTGAACGAGCGGGGGCACTTTGAGGCACGCACAAAACGAACAGGACAATTTTGGGACACCTATGCAGGGCCTCCTGAACGAGCGGGGGCACTTTGAGGCACGCATAAAACTTAACAGGACAATTTTGGGACACCTATGCAGGCCCTCCTGAACGAGCGGGGGCACATTGAGGCACGCACAAAACGAACAGAACAATTTTGGAACACCTATGCAGGGCCTCCTGAACGAGCGGGGGCACTTTGAGGCACGCATAAAACTTAACAGGACAATTTTGGGACACCTATGCAGGCCCTCCTGAACGAGCGGGGGCACATTGAGGCACGCACAAAACGAACAGAACAATTTTGGAACACCTATGCAGGGCCTCCTGAACGAGCGGGGGCACTTTGAAGCACGCACAAAACTTAACAGGACAATTTTGGGACACCTATGCAGGGCCTCCTGAACAAGCGGGGGCACTTCGGGGGTTGGTGTTATACGCGCGCAACCATCGGTGGGAAGAATGGAAGGCGACTGGACGAGATCCTGATTGATGGACGTTAGAGCGTGATCTGGAGGAGAAGGAGAAGAAGAAGAAGACGGAGAAGAATTCACCCTCCGCCCGTGGGACAAGAAACGCGCCGCGATCCTTTTTGCGCCTGTAACTTTTGCTACACTAGACCGATTTTCATCAAATTTGGAATTTAATCTATTTATGATAAAGTCCTTTAGTGTGCCAAATTTCAGCCAATATCGTTTAGTACAGCCCGAGAAACAAACATCGTGACGATGGGAAAAGGTGCGCGCGGCCTGGATGGAACATATTATGGTTTGGCGCTGCCGCGCCAACCATGATAGTACTGCAGGTAGCTTACTTGCATTGCGTTGCGAGTATTGACGCTGGCTCGCGCTGGTAGTGGTCTTAGTGGACCTATATGGGATCATTAGTGACAACTTATAGTATAGACAACACCAAGAAAAGGCAATTTGGAACATCAGCTATCGAACAAAGACATAATCTGTGTGTTCAAGGACAATTAACAAGACAATTAACAAAATTCAGGGACAGCGGTATGACCTATTTGGGCGAACGCGCGCACAAACGGCAGCTCCGTAGAGCGCGTTTCACTCCGCCACTTCGTCCTTGTCGATGTCCAGCCCCAGGCACTGTGGAACGGCGTCGCAGAACTCGTCGGGGAATCTCCGATTGATGTCTTTGGCCAAGCCGCTCTTGTACAGCTCCTTCAAGTTGTCGGCGATGACCTTGTTGATGACCGACTTCAGACGTGGAAGCTCGTGCAGATGCACGAGCTCCAGACACGGCACCAATGATGCGACGTCGGCGCGCGCGGTCAGCTCCTTCTCGCAGAGCTGCGTCAGCTTCTCCATCTGGTAGCTGAGTTGGTGAATGAGGATGGATGCAGGCGTGTCCCAAGCATACCGTAAATCCTCCAATAAGCGCCCTGGGCGCTTATTTTTTCAACCTACCTCTAGGGGGGGCGCTTATTGGAGAGGGGTGCTTATTCGAGGGAGGCGCTTATTAACTCGACCCCTCAGGAGTGCCAAAATTTCACCAAAATTTCCTGTTGTTGTCACATTTTTGCGCACATCTGCATAGATTTCAAGCTAAAACTGTATGGCTTTTGATCAGAATACCTGCATTTAGTAGTGGTGCTTGTAGCATAATCTTGGGTTAGGAATGGTCACAGAGCACATATGGTAGTGCTAGTACTGTTGGTTTGGTACTTACAAAAGGTGGGTGCTTATTGGAGGGGGGCATAGGTGCGATTGGGGGGGAGGGGGGGATGGGGGGGGGGGGGGTTACCCCCCCCCCCCCCCCCAGCCTTGGCCATCCGGACGGGAATTCCGGATCCCCCCCCCCCCCCCCCCCCCTAGAAAGTTTCGCCGGACCCCCCCCCCCCTACCCAGAGGAAGCCGGAAAAATTAAGGAAATTTTCCCAAAATCAGTCCAAAATTGGTCAAAATTTTCGCCTGCGGCGCTATTTTTGCGTAGTTTTGGCCATTTTCTATGAATTTCGCATCAAATAGAGCAAAAATAGCTAATTTTTGGCACTTTTTTGGTACATTTGTCTACCCCCCCCCCCCCTCCATTTTGAGCCGATCAGGAAACGGATTCCTGATCCGGAGACCCCCCCCCCCCCCGCCAAAACCCCAAAGACCCCCCCCCCCCTGGCCCAATTCTGGATCGCACCTATGGAGGGGGGGGGGCGCTTATTTTTTCAACCTTCCTCTAGGGGGGGGGGGGCGCTTATTGGAGGGGGGGGGGGGGCGCTTATTCGAGGGGGGGCGCTTATTGGAGGATTTACGGTATGTAGAGAGCGCCATATCCACACGCGCGGCAGACAGGCGCATGGGATACATTTCCAAATCTGTGCTACCGTGGGGATCGATCTACCTGTGAGCCAGCCGGAACAGAGCCGGCAAATCCTCTGGGCTCTCCAAACACTCGCTGTCGACGGTAGAGGTGTAGAAGTAGTGGACGAGCGCCTTCACGGCCAAGTCAGTGCTCTCCTGGATGGGCAGACGGCCGCTTCTGCTCTCCTCCATGTCGGCCTCCAGCATGGTCTTCAGGACCGGCGACATCAGCTTCAAGATGAACTGATGCACCTGCGGCGTGGACAAACGATGAGCAGTTCTCGTTTCAGCCACAACAGAGGTTGGTAGGAGAGAGCTACCTTGTGCTCTCGTCCACCCGGGGCGACGATGACGAAGTCGGCCGACTCGGCAGAGGAGACTAGCTCCGCCACGCGCTCCGCCACCTCGTTCTTCTTCAGAGGTTCGGGAGGGAAGCTGATCACGCACTTCAGATGCAATTGGCCGCCAATGGCGTTTCCTTTGAATCCATCGGGACGGCCCCAATTGCAGCTCTGTCCAGGTGGAGCCGGATCGGGGAAGAACAAGTTCTCCGTAGGCGCAGTGATCTGACCCGATTTCTCATCATGGAGAGAAAACGTGACCTT
The DNA here is from genome assembly GCA_030248115.1 of Linhomoeus sp. GSCO2_2. Taxonomy (NCBI): domain Eukaryota; kingdom Metazoa; phylum Nematoda; class Chromadorea; order Monhysterida; family Linhomoeidae; genus Linhomoeus; species Linhomoeus sp. GSCO2_2. The sequence goes on from JASAMZ010010528.1 coordinate 16,576, forward strand.
CTGGCCAGCGTAACCAGGACGCTGGCTGCCAACGTCATTGACAAATGAGAGAAAAATCGAAGCATATCCGTCACTCGAGTTGCGGTTCCCTTTTGGGTAGAGAAGCAGTCTCCACGTGGTGCCGTTGTCGAGGGTGTAGTCCGGGCTGGAATACTCTTTGCCCTTGGTGCAACTGGAGTGGTTGTGAATCTCCTTGAAATTCTCGATCATCCAGTGAAGCTCGACGGTCTTTGTGTGCAGCTCATAGCTCTCCGACTTCATCGACGGCTAAACCACGGGCATTCAGTTGAGCTCCCCCTTAAATGATGCGTGAGAATGTAAACAATAGATTAGCGTGAACTCACGGTTGAGCTTGCCGCCATTCCTGAACTGCTTGACGCAAACAGCGACCGCCCAAAAGGTGAATTCGGCTAGCTACAATACGTCGAACAGAGTTAGGGTGGAGACGTGCAAATGCAAGCAGATAGTCGTCCCAAAGCATAGCACACGAAAGAACACACACCGTCTACTGCTAGTGTCATGATTCGCTGACTTGCTTGAGATGATAAGGCGCTTTGTAAACACGCACGCAAGCAAAATTCAACAGTAGAGGTCTCAACGGAGTAGTAGTCCCTATATCTTGTGGAGAGTGTCATTTTACGTGTGTTACTAGAGTGTGTAGGCGACCCAAACTTCTCGATTATGGTAGTCTCTCATGTGCTGCTAAGACGCCACCGTCGATTGCTCTGCTGTCTGTGTTACGTAAGCCTGTGGGTTGCCTTCTATGTTGTCATTGGATGTGTATACGCAGTGGAAAGAGAACGAAGTGTACACAGTGCAATGTTATTTCAAGCGCCACTCTGTCTGTGCCGGCGTGCGCATTCGCGTCGGTTGCGATCAGAAGAACGTGTGAAGGGATGGGGCAATTGAGAGGAGGAATGGGCCTGTTAGTGGGTCGCAACTCGGGGAGTGATTTATTGCTTGGGCATCGGCCGCCGCGGAAGGAACTGCGGGGGTCTCCCTCTATGCAAATGAGCAGCGTACTTTGTGTGTGAGATCGGCAGATGGCACTTTATGCTAAACAGGTTGCCGCATTTTCTCACACGACCACTGGCGATGACGAGCAACATGTCGATAGGGTGCTACCCGGAGCAGCCGACGAGTCTGAACCACAGGGCCCTCTGGTCATCGCCGACGCTGGCGACGACGGCATTGAAGAAGCAGTCTGTGACCTGGCGAACAAGGAGGCGAACGCGGACCCCATCCAGCAAGTGGAGCAGTCTGTACCAGTGGAAGAAGGTTCGGCTCCACTTCCTTCGCAGCAGCAACAGCAGCCAGTAGTGGATGAAGCTTCTCCTCCTCCTGCTCAAGAGGACGAAGGCGGTGAGCCACAAAGGGAGCAGCAGCCACAGGATTCCGCCGATGAAAGCCAGGAGGGCGAGGAGGAGGGAGAGAACGAAGGTCGGACAAAACGTAAGGCGCCATTGCCCGTCGCTTCTTCCCCCGCTACGAAGAGAAAACCACCCATCAAGCGAACGAAGGTACGACAGAAAGAAGTAGGCCGAGTTAAGCAATCAGAGTTTCTCTTGTAAATGCGTCTGTTGCAGACGAAGAACCGAATGGACGTGATGGCGAAGGAGAGCGTGCCTCTCGGCGCAGTAAATGCTTTCAACACCGCCGTGAGCGTCATTGGAGACGGCTTGAAGACCATTAGGGACAAGGCCTTGCAGGATGGGATCCCCACACTGGCAGCCGACAATGTGAAGCGAGTCAACTCTAGCATGACGAAGCTGAAGGTTGGTGTTGTACTGTAAGTCTGATAGTCCAAGTGGTGGTAGGCGCTCGGTTCCCCGTCTTCAGTACTTTTCACCCAGTATGGCTGAGTTTGAGATCGCTTGGGCCACTGAGTTACGGCACGCGAGGATCTTGTACAGTTCACCGCTGAGTCGAGCGAAGCGTTACGGTCTGTTAGAGGATGAGGATTTGAATCGACAAGTGGTTGACTGCCTGGATGATTTCCATGTCACCATGACTCCTGATTGGCATCATTATGCACTGGCTAGGTGTTATGTCATGCGCTTCGAGCCTTGGGATTTGTGCTGTTGTTTCGGGAGCTGTCGAGGAAGGATGGAGTCGTCCGCCGTTGAACAGCAGGCGCAGCAGCCGTCGCCAAATTCGAAGTCCGCTGCTGTTGAATCGGTATTCTCCCAGTCCAGTAGTCGAAGTCGCTGAACGGGATGGACGGCACCAGCTCGCCCCAGGCGCTCTTGAGCCCCATCCTGACGCCGCGGCGCATCGGTGTCAGGTAGTCCACGTTCAGCAACTTGACCAGGCGCTCCGCCTCCACCCAGCTCCGGATCGTCAGCCCAAACTGGTGGCTCAAGGGCTCGATGTCGGAGTTGGCGTTGACGAAGATCTTGAGCACCTTGTCGCTCGTCAAGATCTCCTCCAACTCCTTGGGAAGTCGATCGAACTGGCCGGCGTGGACCACCAGCGTTAGGCCTGACGGCACGCTGATGGACAACACCAGCACTGGCGCGCAGCTGCGTCCGTTGTCCGGCCGCAAGTTGGGGTTCTTGTGGTCGGCCAACTGACTGTAGCTGATGCTGGTCCGGCCGTCGCCGATGATCCCCTCCCTCTTCTCGGCCTCCTTCCCGATGTACTCCATGAACCTGAATCACACAAAATGCATTCGTCTTCTTTTCTCGTCGCAAGCGGCGGCAGCCACATACTCTCTGCCCTTCTTCGTGGACAGAAGCTCGGTGCCGGCCATGTAGGTCTCATTGCGAAGCCTCAGCAGGTCTTCGTACTTGAACCTCCTATGGTTCGCCGAGACCAGCATGTTTGGCCAGACGAGTCGTTCGGTGTCGATGGTGCAGACTGGCAGGCCGGCCGTTGGTGTGCCAGGGAACGAGCGGCACTCCAGCGCCAGACGCGTCAGAGTGTTGACAGGATACCTACCAAGCCTCTCCACCTGGTCTGCACCTTTCCTTGTTCTTTCCTTCTTCCTGTTCCTTTGGGTTCTTTGGGTTGTGTTTTGGCTGTTTGAGGTGGTACATACATATACATACGGTGTACGTTGTGCGTACTGCTTCTTCTGCTCGTGTCTCCCCTTTACTTCAGCCACCACGACGAACGGTACCTCTATCGTGATCCCTTCCTGTTCTCGTGGCGCTCTCTATCCCTACTTCTCCCAAGTTCGAACGGCCGCCAGACTTCCCTGCACTACCCCTGCTCATCCCAGAAGACTCTTACGGCGATTGCCATCAACACAGTCTTCTGTGAACTGTCTACTGTACTTATAATTGCTCTAGAATCACCTGATCCCTTGATTCTTGGATCTGTCTGGCGACGCCTGTGAGCCGTGTGGCATTCGTGTGTCCGACCGACGTAAAGTGTCGTCCCTTTTACCCCTCTCCGCCCTAGCTTGTGTGTGTTTGGCCCGGTAGGCCAGTAAAGCGTTTATTCGAAACCAGAGCGCCAAACTACAACGGCTTCAAGCCAAGCGATCGACGGAAGCTTCTCCGAACGGCGAATTCTTCGAGCAGGGAGGCGTATATTGTTTTGTTGCTTCATTGTGGTATCGCTAGCTGTGCGCAGGACCAGTCGGGCCAGGGGCCTGTCACCAGATGGCGTGGCCTTGGATTCTATAACACGCTTCCATCTTTCCAGAGCGACGGAGAGAGCGACTGGGCGACGTCAAGGGACCCGCACAGGTGCTGCCTTTCGGGCCAACGACGGTCGACAGTCAAGGAAGCGCGCGCGGGCGTAAGCTCTACGAGAGAGCGAACTTCGCGACGGGATCCCTACCCTTCCCAGGTGTGCGCAAGCTACCACCCGTGTTGAACGTGCATGAAAACGCGCTCCGCTGCATACGCTTCACCGCCGCTTCCGGGAGAAACAACGGCGGATCGCCGCTTTCGCTCTGAGCTTGCATTGCCGTCAAACTCATTCGCGATGTCAGCGCTGCACGACCCAAACGATGCAAATTGCCAGGAGTGCGGCCTATTAGTCGACACAAGGCAGAACGGGGACGAGTTTGTCGACTGCGTTTGCGCAAAGTTGGTGCATAAGGCTTGCTTAGTCGCGGAGAGTGTTAGGAAACCGAAAGGCGCGAGGGTGGGCCGCTTCTTTTGCGTGTTCTGCCTGGCAAACAACGTCCACACCACCACTGAGAAGTCTCTTATGGAGACGGCCAATCAGCTGAAGGCGAACCGGCAGACGGCGGCGGCCGAGGCGGCTGCGCGCGCGTTTCAACAGCAAGCCTTAGCTGAATCGGCGGCCAGTGCGGCGCAGCAGTTTGTTGGGGCGACGGGGACGCTGCCCAATCCCGGAGGGGGAGGAGGGGGCGCCAACGCGTTTGCCTTGCTTTCTGGCGCCGCTCCCACAACGAGCTCTCAGCCGCAAAGTCAGACGTTGGCTCTACCACCAGCGCCCATTCATAACGGCTCTCCTCTGCCTGCGTCGGCCGACGACAACGCTTCCGCGCAGCAACAGCAACAGCCTTCGCTTGCGCCGCTTTTACCGCAGCCAGTCATGCCTCATGCGCCCCCACCTGCCTCCGGGGGAGGAACGGCTACGAGCGCGCCGCTGCAACAGAAGATGGATCTGCACGATCGGCAGTTGGCGGCCATCCAAAATCAACTAGGCGCCATGACCACGTTGCTACAGCAGTTAGCCGCTGCACAGGGCACGACACAAGCGCCGCCGGCCGCCGCGCAGTTTGCGCCGCCGCCAGCCGCGCAGAACGCTACATCGGCGCCACCGCCCACAGCGCAGACGGCTACGCAGCTGACATTCGCGCCCCAACCAGCTCCGCCAGCAGCGGCGGCAACATTAGCGTTCCTCAACCAGACGCCGACCGGCCCCCCCAGAACTTCGTCGACTAGATACGGCGCCTCTGGCTCCCAGCAGCAGCAGTCATCGTTTGCGCAAGTGACGGCGCCGGCCTTTCAGCAGGCAAACTCGATGCTCGCAGCGACGTCGGCGGGACAGCCTGTTTCGTGGCGGCAGCCGCTTGGCGCTTCTTTGACCCCCCAGCAGCGCAAAGAGCGAATCGATTTAATGAAGGCGCTTTCGACTATTTCTCCCTACCGCGGCTACGGGCGAGACGGGCGCGAATTTGAGACGTTCATGAAGTCGGTCACACGTCTCCTCAACAGCCTGGACATTCCGCGCGACATGTGGGTCGATTTACTCCTCACCGTCCTCGCTGATTCCCCCCTCCAGTTGGCTGAGCAGACGCTAGACGTGTACGGGGAGGACTGCGATTTCGATTTGCTCGTAGGGGTATTAGACGCCGTCAACCATGTGTCCAAGCAGCCTTGGGGCTTCCAGAGGGAATTCCATTTGAAGCGGTGGAACTGGACAACCGAACCGTTCGACGAGTTCTACGCCGAGTGTCGTCGCCTCGTCAGTAAGGGTTGGCCCGGGAATCCTAATCAATGGGAGGAGCACCTCCGCCAGCGCCTCAAAGCTTGCGTCCCCGAAGAATGGCATCCGATGATAGTCGCCGGCGCGCACTGGGACCTGAATACGCTGGTTTCCAACTTGCGCGAGATGGCGTTGCTATCGAAGTTTTGCATCGACGGGTCGGACAAAAGCCGCGGCAAAGGTGGGGGGCAGGCCACCCGTAAGGGAGGACAGGGTCCCGACGCGTCCACCACCCCTCCAGACGGCGCCCAGGGAGGCCAACAGCAGCGTAAGGGGGCGAAGGACCCCAATAACCAATCGGCGCCCCGCGCGGCGGGCGACACCGACAACCACGCGACGACCACACAGAGTAAGGGTGGGCAGCCCCCTCCTAAAAGTGGGCCCAGAGGCGCCTCTGGAGGTCCCATGGGGCAGGAGGGCGGGCCGAGACCCCCCTTGACGTGTTTCAACTGCGGTCAGCCAGGCCACCGCAAGATTGACTGCAGAAACCCACCTGAGCCTGGCGGGCAGGCGCGCGCAGCGCAAAACGGCGACAGAGAGGAAGGCGGAGGCGCGCATTACAACGACGGCGGCGGCAGAAACGGCGACGGTGACAGTCTGCAATCTACGCAGTCCTATGACGAGATCTTAGGCGAAGTCTCAGGTAGGGCGTGCATGGCCATCGCAGAGGGGGCGCCACAGCAGACTAGCCAACGGCCGCGTACGCGCACGCACGATCGTGTAAACTCCCCCTCTCTACTCGTGTACGTAGAAGGCGCGCCCCTGGAAGTTGTGTGCGACACCGGAGCAACAACGGGAATCATGATCCCCCTTACTACCTTCCGCGCAGTGCTATCGTCGGCTCTCTCTAAGGAGACGTGGCGTCAGAAGTTCCAGACGATGGGCAACCGTGGTGGCATTCGGCAGTGTGACGGCGGTCGTTTGAAGAATGTGGCGTCTGCGTGGGTGGAAGTCACTTGTCACGGCCGTTCAGCGCTAACCGAGTTGCGCATCATAGACATGCCAGCAGAGATGGGCACTCTAATGGGCATGCAGGCGCTCTACAATCTGGGCTTCCAAATGTTGTCTCCGAGGGGGGTGCCTCTCATCGTACCAGCCTTAACCGAGGGCGCGGCAGGCGGTGGGCGACAGCTGCTAACGGACAGCCAGCAGAAGGCGACGGCGCCGGCGGCGGCGCTGAAGCTACCAGACGGCTCGGAGTTTGGAGGGCAAACCGGGGTGGCTCTAACGGAGAAGGCAGCTCCGACGCCAACGGCAGTGTCGCAGCAGCGTGTCGCTTACGCATTCGAGCGCGAGGCGAGCAAGCCTCAACACATTACGCCGCCCCCTACGACCATGCTTTCTCCCGTGCCCGCGTATCCCCTTAAGCCCCGCACGGTCACTTCGTGCCGCCGTGTGACTACTCGCGCGCAAGCAGCTGCGGAAAAAAATCAGCAATCGTCGTCGGGTGCGACTGCAGCGCCCCCTGTCGACGACGCGATCGCAGCGCTTTTCATCAACAGTTCGACCGACAGCGCAACGGCGGCGCCCACTACCGATAGCACGAGCGCAGCGCATCCGATCGCCGACGTGAGCGCAGCGCCTCCCTTATCGACGGAACGACCGCCTATCGATGGAACGACCGCCGCGATCCCTATCGCCGATGCAAGTGTTGTGCACTCTATCGCCGGCGCGAGCGCAAAGCACCCTGTCGACGCCGCGACGGCAGCGCCCCCTGTCGGCGACGCGGAGAAACCGTCGGACGAACTGTCCCAATCCAAAGTTGACGATTCCGCACCTCCGCCTGCTTCGAGTGTTGAGCCGCCGCCGCACGGCGTTGTCATTCGGCAGGAAGGCACCACTGAAGCAGAACTGGCGGAGAAGAATTGGGCCGTCCACGTCCATGAGTGGGAACACAACGGTGACTTGGAGAGGATTCAAGAGGCGCAGCGCTTAGATCCCGCGTTGGCCAAAATTATCGATCAACTAGCTGTCGGCCCTGTGTGCACTTCGACGCGCGATTACTATCTGCAGCAGGGCGTGCTCTATGTCCACTCGAAAATTGGCGACAAGCTAGTAGTGCCTAAGCAGGAGCGCTACACGCTAATCAAAGAGGCGCATTCTAGTCTGACCGGTGGCCACTTCGGTCCTGGAAAGTGCCTAAAACGGCTGCAGCAGCGCTATTATTGGCCGGGGCTCGAGTCGGACGTTTGGAAGCACCTGCGCGCGTGCGTGACGTGTGCTGCGCGCCAGGGACAGGGCCTGGCCGGCCAACCCTACCTGTCTCCCGTCCCAATTCCCACTCAGCCTCTCGACAAGGTCGGCATGGACATTCTAAAAGTAGCTCCAAGCGAGAAGGGCCCCACCCACGTTCTGACGTTGATCGATTACCTCTCGCGCTACTTATGGTGCTATCCACTCTATAGTGAGAAAACTGATGAAGTGGTGGACGTGTTACGCAACCACTTCTTCAAGCACTTCGGCTTTGTAAAAGAGTTCGTCAGCGACCGCGGCGTGGCTTTCACCTCAGAGATCACCGAGAAGCTAATGCGCGTGTACGGCATCAAGCAGAGCTTCACTGCGCCCTTGCACCCGGCGGCTAACGGCCTGGCAGAGGCCCAAAATGGCATTCTGCTAGAGGTTATCGCCAAAGCAGTGTACAAGCACCAGGCCGATTGGGTGGACTTGTTGGGTGACCTGGTGGTCGCCATCAACTGTACGCCCCAACGACGCCTGAACGCGAGCGCATTCCAAGTTCTGTTTGGCCGCGAACCCAACCTCCCCTCCGCGTCCATTTTCTCCAAAGCGCCCTCCCCGCACGCATCCTCCATGACCAACTGGCTCGACCGTCTACCGCACGACCTTCGCCTCATCTGGTCAGAAGCCAAGAAGGAGTTGGAGAAGGCGCAGGAGAGCACTAAGCGCTATTACGACCAAAAGCGGCGCGGCGTGAAGTTCGCGGTAGGCAGCCGTGTGTGGTGTAATTATCACAACCCGCGCGCTGGAAAGCTGCAGCTTCGATGGTTCGGGCCATACGTCATCAGGCGGATGTGGCCTAGTGGCGCCGTTGAGATCGTCCTGGAAGGGACTGATGACACGGTTCCCGTAGTCGTGAACGCCAATCGGCTCTGCCAATGCGACGACCGCATACCGTACGGCGCGCGCCCGCTCAAAGCTGACGAACCTACTCGCCATCAGAGGGAAGGACGTCACCAGCAGGAATCGGCCAGTCGCCTGCAGCGAGACGCCGTCGTTCGTCGTGTGATCGACAGTGGTGCGTCGTGCGGGTCTCCGCTGTGTGAGCGCAGTTTGGCCGAATTGCTATTCGACGCCCCGGCGCAGTGCAACCACCTACAGTACTACCACTGCGGCGACGATGACTGCGAGAAGTGCACCAATTCCCTTCCCTACTCAAACGACAGCGCGGCGGCGAGCTCGCGTAGTTTCCAAGCCTACCACCGCAAGCTCCAAGCGCCTACGCTGCCCTCCACCGCACCACCGATTTCGCGCTTCCTGCCTTTGGTGCCTCTGACGACCTCTCAGAGTGTTGTCCAGACTCCCCCTGACCGCACGCTGTTAGCCATTCGGTCCAGGCGTAGTGTGAGTCGAGGCAGCCGTAACGATCGAGTAGGAAGGCGCAACTCTAGCCCTAGTGACGGCGCTTCCATTAGCCAAGTGAAAGAACCTTCCCCCGCGAGTCCCCTCAGCACAGTGTCTGCCCCAGCGGAGGAAGAGGAGGATCCCAACCTGGAGGAGGAAGACAACCCCAGCATCTACCCCAACCCCTTTTCCCGACAACAAGAAGCCAGAGGACAGACGAACGGAGGAGGAAGAGACAGAACCCCACCCCCCACCGCCCCCCCCCCTCCCTCCCCCGGGAACAAACAAGCCCCCCCCCCCCCCACCCACGACCCCCCCACCCCCCCCCCCCCCCCCTACTTCTCCCAAGTTCGAACGGCCGCCAGACTTCCCTGCACTACCCCTGCTCATCCCAGAAGACTCTTACGGCGATTGCCATCAACATAGTCTTCTGTGAACTGTCTACTGTACTTATAATTGCTCTAGAATCACCTGATCCCTTGATTCTTGGATCTGTCTGGCGACGCCTGTGAGCCGTGTGGCATTCGTGTGTCCGACCGACGTAAAGTGTCGTCCCTTTTACCCCTCTCCGCCCTAGCTTGTGTGTGTTTGGCCCGGTAGGCCAGTAAAGCGTTTATTCGAAACCAGAGCGCCAAACTACAACGGCTTCAAGCCAAGCGATCGACGGAAGCTTCTCCGAACGGCGAATTCTTCGAGCAGGGAGGCGTATATTGTTTTGTTGCTTCATTGTGGTATCGCTAGCTGTGCGCAGGACCAGTCGGGCCAGGGGCCTGTCACCAAGAGTGTACTTGCTCCGAGCGTCGTGGTGCGGCTCGTACCTCCCGACCACTTGAATCTCAGTGGGCCGACACGGCAGGCGCCCCAACTTCTGCCAGAAGAAGCCTGACAGGTCGCTGCTCAACTGCGGCGACACGTTGGCCCTGAACTGGGTGGACATTGCAGGCGGCAGTGGCAGGCAGATCAGTGGGAAGCAGGGCAGCTTCTTCTTCAGAGGTAGTCGACCTGGAAAGAATCTCTTTCCTTTTCTTCCTCCATCAACATCATCATCAACAGCAAGAACCGCGATCCTCCTACGCTCGCGCCCACTCTCCCACATCAACACCTACATACGCCTCCTACAGAAGCATCGTAACACTAAGGCGCATGGCCGGCGAAGCGGGGTCAGGCGACTTCGCGCAGTTAACAGCGCGGCGGTCGAGCCTGAACCGCTCCAAGCCAGTCAGCTCCTCAAATCGCTTCTGGATCTTCACAACTCCTCGGACGCCTCTGAACTGATGGTAGCAACAGCCGTCACGCGCCGCCGCTTCCTCGTTGATGTCCAGTACGCGAAAGCTGAAGTGACGAAGCGACTTTATGAGAATCGCAAGTACATACAAATATCTAGATTGGCATTTACACGGCAGTGGCGTTCTTCGACTGCTCGCTGCCAGACAAGTCGTAGACGGCGGCCAGGACGGAGCCATCTCCGTGCGTCACGCTCGTTCCGGCAGCTACTCCCTCTGGGTTTTGAGCTTGAGGAGGAGGCACTGATGATGGTGGTGGAGGAGGTGGTAGAACAGCCACCGGCACGTCCCGCTGAACGGCCATCCCAGCTGCTGAGCCCTCCAGATCGGGTTGCTGACGAGGAGCAACAAGCAGCGCCTATCCCGAACGCTGGACTGCCTCAGCGACCGACGGCGGCTGCTCCTGATGATGCTGCACAATGGGTGAGGCCTGAACTGCTTCAACCACTGGCAACGGCTCCTGCTGCACGATGACCGCTTGCGCAGGCCCCTGGTGAACTGCTTCGACGACTGGTGTCGGTTGCTGCTCCTGCAGGACAGTCGCTTGTGCCTCCCCCTGGTGAACTGCTTCAACGACTGACGATGGCTGCTGCTGGTTCAGGGACGGATCCTGAATGACATAGGCAAAATGAATGCACATCTCAGTGGAGAAGAAGAGTGCTCCGCATCTGAACCTGGTCCTCAACCGACGCTTCCTCTCGCTGTTGGTGTGTCTCCTCGCCTTCGTCCTCCTCCTCCTCATCGTCTTCATCGTCGTCGTCGCCGTCGTCGTCGTCCTCTTCTTCCTCTGCAAAGCATACAGTAGTCCTTCAGTCAACTAGCCATGGGATATCTCAAGTTATCTCAACAAACCGTCGTCGCTGACACCAGAGCCAGACTTCGACGACCGCGATGAACGTCGCGAAGACGATTGCAATGAAGACGATCTCGTCCTCGAGCGAGAGGCGCGCTCCGACGGCGGTTGCTGCTCCAGCCGCTGCTGCTGCTGCCGCTGATCCAACTGCTGCTGCTGCTGCTCCAGCAACTGTTGCTGATGCTGCTGCTGCTGCTGTTCTAGCTGCAGTTGCACGCGCTGCTGGTGTTCCAATTGCCGTTGCTGCTGTAGCCGCTGATGCTCGCGCTGCTGCTCTCGCCGCTGCGCTCGCTGCTGCTCCCACTGCTGATGATCTTCCTCGCGCTGCTGTTGTCGCGCTGACTCTGATCGATGGCTCCGATCTCTGTCCATGACCCTCGACGCTGTCGCGTGTCGTGGGCGACTGCTCACGCCGCCTCTTCGCTCCTCGCAGCTCCGGTGACGCCACTGGTTGCCGAGCTGGCCTCGCGAAGTAAACGAGTAGTGACGGTCGTCGTAGTCAACTTGGCGCCTCGATCTGTAGCTGCTACTCGCTGTCGGTCGCTGAAGAAGAAATCCAAGTGAATGTCCCTTCTCTCGAAGAGAAGAAGTCACACTCGGACCAGCCACCCCCTACTGGGGAAGAGCTGTTCCTGCAGGTCCAGGAGACCTGGAAGAAGCATGGCTTGCGAGACCTTCGCGGCATAATACAGCACTACCTCAGGAGCGACTGCCTGCCCATGTTGACAGCTCTGTTGAGTTTACAGGAGTCCTTTGCACCGTTGGGAATTTACGATTTGTACAGAAACTTCCTTACTCTCGCCAGCTGTTCGTACTGGTGGTTTCTACATTCTATGGACACTCCAGAATCCTCCCGAACTTTGAATGAGGAGTTGTTCACCAGTTTTCGGCAGAATCTACTAGGAGGGTTCGTGAAGCAGCGCGATGCTATTGTCGCCGGCGCAGCGGATTTTCTCATCTCTTCCATTCGTTGTTTCAGGGCTTGCGTTGTCTACAGGAGGTACTGTAAGTTAAACGAAAGCATCGTAAGACAGAATGTGTACGGCTGCACTGGCAAGGTCGTCAAGAATATCACGTCGTATGACATAACAGCCTGTTACGCCAATTGTTTTCGGGTGCTCGACTTCCCCGTCGGCGGCTATGGCTTGCGTACGAAGCAGTCTGGCTACGCCTTTCGACCTTTGAATAGCGAACACGTTCATAGGAGCCTCCCGTGGCTGGCCATGCTGTCTTACAAGCTTGGCGTCCACATTAAGTCGCTGTGGAGCAGTGGTAGTGAGCAATACGTCTATTTGGCAGACCGTGAGCGCAGCGTTCGAGTCGACGGCGCCTGTTTGTGCCCGCACGATCCCTCCCGCTTCTATGTGTTTGAAATGCTTGAGTGCACTCGTGAGGCATCCCAGGAAACGAGTCATGGATACTGTTTTCAATGCAAGCCGAGTGGGGAAACGCCTAGGCAAAGGAGACTTAGGGAGGCGACGATGGAGCGGCTCAAGGCCATAAAGGAGTCTCGCTCAGTTGCGGCTTTGTTCACGGTCTGGACGTGCGATTGGCGCAGGCAAATGGATACGCAGTCCGTAGCTGATTTCCTTAGGATGTACTTCCCTATCCAGTTCCGTCGTACGTTTCCCAACGAGAATGCACTGTTGGCGGCTGTGTTGGATTCATCCCTGAAAGGCTATTTGTTCTGCACCGTAGAGTTGCAGTCACAGTATCATCAGGAATTCAGTAATTTCCCCCCTCTCTTCGCGCGCTGCAGTGTGAAGGTAAACACTGTATCTGTGTTGTTGTCATACCCCGGGGACGCCTTTTCCTTTTAAGGCATACGGCCTAATGGCGGAGCGATTAGAGCGACTGAATTTGCCCAATAACCCAAAATCCCTTCTGACCAATGTCTACAAGAAACGAGGCTGGTACCACTGTAAGCATATTATTTGGCTACACGAGACTTTCGGTAGTAAAATCCGAATCTACAGTATCTCAAAAGTGCTGGAGTGTAGAATGGCTCGAGTATTCCGTACTTGCATTGACCGGCTCGAAACGATGCGAGGCGAGGCGCAGCGCAACAAGGATAAAGTGCGAACGGCGGCAGTCAAAAGTATAGGTAAATGAATAAAATGGGACATCTAGACTACTGTGCCGCTAGCGCTGGTGATGATGTGCTTGACGCCACCACCTTTCTTCTTGGTCGGTTGTCCGGCGGCGGCGCCAATCGCTTCTTGACAGTTTCCACGTCTCCCAGTTCACGTATGGCGGTGTACACGTTGTTGGCTAGAAGGGAGCCGACCTCGTGCGCCATGGCCGCGTGACTGAAAGCTGCACAGAAGCGAACAAGTTGTACATAGTACTGACTGTGCGCGCGCGCCCCCTAGCATTCTCTATAAACACGCGAAGGAGAGGGCGGATTTCAAAGTCAAAATGAACAACTTGATACTGAACAGTATGGAGTTGACGAAGGAGAAGGCCAAGACTTATCTACTCGCGGTTAAGCTAGTCGTCATTGTCGTCTTGTTGGTCTGCGTCGCACTACAGGAAGTTCGCTGCGGCACAGGCACAGGAGGCAGCGGCGGCGGCAACGATCTAACAAGTGGCCAGTTCTTGCTACAGGAGCTGCTGCCATTATTGTTGGAGAACGGCTGTCACTGCGAGGGAAGCAAGGACTCGTTAGTCGCGCGTCAGCCTAGGCCATACCCATTGTCGACGGCAGTGGACGTTGGCCTGACAGGGGGACGCTGCGTGGTCGAATCAAGGTTTTGCTATTTGACGGCAGCTCAGTTGGCGCAGCTCGTGAGACACAATGTCTCAACTGAGTTCGTCGCAAAAAGACACGCTGCTGACAGAATGGCGTCAGAGGCCCTTCGGCCTGGCATCATTCGCCCAGAAGGCAGCGCGCTCGATGGGGGCGCCGGCCAAGGCGATCGCTGACTTCATTCGCGGTTCTGAGGAATACGGTATTTTCACAGAAACGTCAAAAGTGGGGCCGTTTGGTGGAATGAGGCGCGCCCCTGCTGGTTTTATGAATTTTGAGCTCAAGAGAGGATCTTTGGTTCAGCTGGACTTGGCCTTTCTACATGGTTTCATGGGGACGCCAATAACGCTGGTCGCGTGCGATTCCTACAGTAGGTTGACGTACCTGCAGCCCGTTGGGCGGGCAACGGGAGCGGCTGTCGTCAGTAGCTTGGACAAGATTGTGAACAGGATGCCTTTCACCGTGCAGGCAGTACTGTCTGATCGCGGCATGCCGGGGTTTTTCGGCCAGGCCCGGCCCGTCTGGGTCCCGCGGCCCGCCCGGCCTGGCCCGGAAATTTTTTCGAGCGGCCCGGCCCGGCCCGGCCCGTTTCAAAACCTGCCCGGCCCGGCCCGTTGAAAATTTTTGTCGCTGCGGAAATTTGAAAAACTCGAGCTTTGGTAGACCGATTTCGACGAAACTTTGGGAAGTCAAACGTCATTATGTTCTGTAGATTGAATCAAAAGGGCAGCCCAATCAGAGAACTGCAGCAGCTGCAGTTCCACGCCAATAAAGGTGTACTTTCCCGACGCCAAAAGAAATGAGGCATGAGCGCCGAAAGTGCATCTCTTGTATCGTGATCGCGTAGGCGCTATGTGCAAAGGATCGCCGCCATATTTTAACACAAGCTACAACACATATTGCGCTATGAAGCATACAAACTTCGCTGCAATCGGTGCAACCGTGCCTGATTTGCGCAAGTTCCCGTTCAGTTATCTTAGTACGCACGCTTTCGTAACAGCGTTTTCTTCAGCGTAGTCGCGTAGGTGCTACCCGTGAACGATTTCCACAAGATTTTAACACAAATGCAGCATGTCAGTGATTGGTCAGTGCCTCTATATCCATGCTTGTGGTAACTACCACTTTCGCTCATTTACTACATCCCGCATCGTACTTTCACTTGTGCGAATATCATTGGAATCGGTTTACCCTTGCCTGAGCTCAGATCCCAGATTTGGAATCGCCGCCCCGTGAAACCCAAGGTTGAAATACAAGACACTACATATTTCACATAAACCGTTAATGCCGTAGTATGCACTTGGCTGTGTACGGTACACAAGAATCGTTCTTGAGAAGTACGATGTTCAAACAGCGCAAACAAATGCAGTCTAGCGTCTGCAACGTCGCCTTCTACGCCTACATAACTACAGGCCAAGATTCTGATCTGAGTGACTATAGCTCGTTGAGTAGCGTTCCACTCAATTTGAACATTTCAGGAACGCTCTTTGGAAAAACGTTCATTTGCGTTTGGCTGCCAGAAAATTCGGCTGCCCAAAACAAATTTCCCGCTGACGCGTTTTTGGCAGCCAAACTTGACGCCGGCGAGCCAGCCCGAACAAAACGCGTTTTGGCTGCCAAAAAGTAAATTGTTTTGGCAGCCAGAAAAATCGTTTTGGCTGCCAAAATCTGCAGACACTTTCAATTTTTGGCTGCCAATATTAGCTCTCCGGCTGACCAGCCGTGGCAGATTTTGGCTGCTAATAACCGCCCAACGAGTTTTGGCAGCCAAAAATTTGCAATTTGTGAGAGCCAAAATTGGCTTCAAAATTAGTTGCCAATATAGCTCTGGCGCCAAATCTGGCTGCCAAATAAATAAACGCTTGGCAGCCAAAAAATTTGGCTGCCAAACTCAGGAACGCTTTTCGAAGCAACGCTTCTCAGGGAGATAGGAATAGAATAGGTAGTAGGTACTCAGAATATCGACGCGACGCGCAGCACAAGAATCGCCATCCATGATACCATGACTGCAATTGCTTTGTGACTGAGTGTACATTGTACATCAGTGGATACCAGTTCAAGCCGCGTCGGTTCAGCTAGTGTGTGGAGTGTGTCAGCTCCTCCTGGTGTAACTGAAGTGCGATTCTTTGGGCGCGCGCTTTTGCAGTTGCAGACAGCATCACACATCCACAGAAGTATCCCAAAACAGTGTGATTCTGTCGAATTTGTGGCCTTCTATTCTTGTGCCTCCGGTGCGGGAGACGCTGGTCGAGTGCTGGATGACCATGGCGCGTCGCGTCTTGGTGGAGAACCTCGAGGAGTGCGCCGGGGTTGTTGTCGATGGGTAGGCAGCGGTGGAGAAGGCTTGTCTGGGGCCTGTTTCGCGGGACCGAGTGCTACCGTACTACACTGTACCTCGACTTCGGCTAATTCTGGCTGGACGGCTCCGACGAAGAGATTATACGTTGGATTAGCGCTTGTCTGCCGCGTGGAAAGTGCCACGCGCCGACCACGCGTCGCGTGGTCGGCCGTGGCCGCCGCGTGGTTGTAATAGTAGCAGCCTAGCTTCTTCCCCCGTCGTCCCGCGAACCAGGCTCTCCTGACCTCCCTCTGGACGGTGCGGTTCAGAAGCAGGTAGACGTAGGGGTTGACACTGAGGTTGGCCAGGTATGTGACGGAGATGAGGAAGAGGTGCCACTTCCTCGTGGTGACCTCCGGGAGGAAGGTGAAGGTGCAGGAGTGGGCCAGCACCACCAGACTGACCAGCAGGAACTGGAGGAAGAGACGCCGCTCTTGGTTCTGCCTCTGCTGCTGCTGATGGCCCCTCAGGCCCCCGATGGTGGCGAGCGCACGGTTCTGCTGCCGGACCTTGAGGCCTGAAGTGCTCGCATATGAGGTTGACTGGAACAGAATCGATGCAAGGATTATGTACAAGTTGGGTTCCTTTGACGAAGCTCTGTCATGCGTCTGCGTGCACTGTCGCTACTATCCTTACCAGTGACGGTGTAGCAGATGAGTATCGTGGAGCACATGGAGAAGACGACGGCTCGCTCGAACCAGACGAAGTACTCGAAGCCTGTGGTGCCCAATTCGTAGCCCCAAGTGTAGGCGTCGAAGTAGAAATGCATGTGGCAGCAGGGGTGCCCCTGAGAAAATGCACACACACACAGTGACAGCAGAATGAGACCTAACCAAGTCTAGTTCCGCGCCTGGATTACGGTATTGCGCTTCCAGAAAGAAACTTCGGGCGCGGAACCCTCCTCCCTCTCTCCCTGTCACCCATCGATGATTGGTTGAGGCAGAAGGGGGGGGGGGGGAGGGTGCAACCTTTCAGTGGGGACGGATTCAGACCATTACCTGAATCCTCCACCCCCCCCCCCCCCTCCCAATACTACAGCACCTGGAAGGCGCAGACGCCCAATGCGAACAGCCATATGATCCCAATTGTTGCCTTGACCGCTCTAGCCTCCCCAAAGGAGCTGTTCTCTGCCAGGGTGGGATGGCAGACGGCCAGGCACCTGTTGACGGCGATGACGGCGATGGTGGGGCAGGAGGAGAAGAAGGTTAGATTGCAGAGCACGCCCATGGCAGAGTCGAAGCCTTCGCCGAAGATGTGACTTTGGGAGAGGACGCATGGGACCGAGTACAGCAGGAATGCCAGAAGCATCAGCACGTCCGACACCCCAAGGGAGACGATGAGTAGGTAGAAGGGATTGGCGAACACTCCTCTCTTGCTGGTGGTGATGATGAACAGGACGGGTGTGTAGAAGAGCAGGCCCAGTAGGGAGAGCACCAGCATCACGAGGCCGGCCAGCAGGTCCCCCGCGTCGACCGCGGACCTGGAAGGGCGCGCGTACTGTGTTATACAGTTGCATGAATTAATAAAACTTGAATAAGACTTGAATTATTAAACTTGACAAAGTGTAAATTTTTGTAGGCTATTATGAATATTTATAAATATTACAGTTCAAGTAAGTTGAATGGAAAAATTTAGCGAAGTAGTTCTATTTATCAAAGACAAAAAAATTATAAAATATATTTACAATTAAAATTATATAAATAATAATTAAAGCGAAAATTCCATTAGAATTCATATTTTTTCGCCGCGCCTCAGCGCGGCGAGGTGTATATATACGGATGACAATGTCTGTCTGTCTGTCTGTCTGTGTGTTCGTGGCACCGAAGTAAAACATGTGACATATGTGGTCAAGTAGAGTCAAGGTCGCTGAGTATGGATCCAGTGTCCGTTTCTGTTGCTAATTTAGCATTTTCGAGATATTCACAATTAAAATCCAAAAATGTCGAAAATCGACTTTTCTACCTGATGAGCTAGACGCGAAATTTCTTCAGAAATGGAAAGAGCACGGACCGCTGATAATTTGGAACACAAAAGAAAATTTTTGTCAATGTGGAATTTGATAGAAATACGCAATTGTTTGTCGAAATTTCATAAATTGACAAAAATAGAACGTCACATATTGACGAATGTGAATGCAGAATCTGAAAGGTCGTAAGCCAATAAGAATTTGTGACATAGTTTTTCAGTTTTGAAACATTGCAATTTGGAGATATTTACAATTAAAATATGAAAATGTCAAAAATCGACTTTTTCGCTTGGTGAGCTAGCGGCGAAATTTCTTCAGAAATGGAAAGAGCATAGGCCGTGGACAATTCGTAACACAAAAGAACTTTTTTTCAAATGTGGAATTTCATAGAAATACGCAACTGTTTGTCGAAATTTCATAAATTGACAAAAATAGAACGTCATTTATTGACGAATATGAATGCAGAAACTGAAAGGTCGTAAGCCAATAAGAATTTGTGACATAGTTTTTCAGTTTTGAAATATTGCAATTTAGAGATACTTACAATTAAAATATAAAAATGTCGAAAATCGACTTTATCGCCGGGTGGACTAGCGCCCAAATTTCTTCAGAAATGGAAAGAGCATAGACCGCGGATAATTTGTAACACAAACAAAATTGTTTGCAATTGTGGAATTTCATAGAAATGCGCCACAATTTGCCAAAATTCTACAAATCGACAAAAGCGTCATAACGCAGAAACACGTACACCAAACGAAATTCCTGGTAGAGAACGACTGCACCAAACAGTTGGCAAGTTTTTTTGTTCGATGTGGTGTAGTCCCACGGGTATAAAACTTCAAATGAACGGCGTCGTATCATGCCGATACCATATAGCGAACGCGGCGATATCACTGAGCTTTAGATCAGTTGTACAGACAACCGTATCGTGGTAATGGCTGCACTTGAATTGTGGTGCGCGCTTTCAAGATACCTTCTCTAGATACGGCTAATTATGCGAATGAAATTCACTATACTGTTCACCAAGATTTGACAGACACAAAGTATAGGTTGAACTTTTTACACACACAGCTTGTTCAATTTTTAGAAGCGTATTATACTTTTTCAATATAATTCTAGTCAATTTCTACAATTCTAAAATCTAGGTGTTCTCAAATTCTGTAGCGACGTTCCACGTGCGGTCTACGGACTGCCAAAAGACGGTTCGCGCGAATTCCTCTGTGAAATGAAACCAAATGGTCGTCTCACCCCATTGCCGTCTCCTCTATTGAAGTCGACATTGCTGTCAAAATCGCTGCACTCGTCAAACCATTGGTGTCAACGTTTTGGTTCCGTTTCGCCTACTGGACACCCTAAGGGCAGAAAGTCACGTCAGCGGCGCGGCTATATCCGTTGACTGGAACTAATTACTTTGCGCTTGGTGCCTGTGGCATACGCGCAGTAATAGGATTCCCCCACTAACAGAATGGCCGTGAAGAGTCATCAAAGCATCTAAGGTTGCGTGTTGATGTGCAGCGGAACTTGCCTGGCCGTCTGGCCGTCTTCTAATCAGGCGCGCAACAGAGATTATACTGCAGGAAAATGAAATTGCTCCCCTCAGAAACCATACGCGTTTCCTCTCCCCCCCCCCCCTTGTCCTACAAGACAAGGTCGGGCGACCAACCAATAAACCTTGCACTCAGTCACCAAAATGGGACTGACTGGCTGACGCATCAGCGGAAGTCTACACAGACTTCTTCTTAACACTTTGTTTAAGAAAGATTGTTCAGGATGTACGTATCTCGAACAACAACGGCTTGGAGCTTTTCTATGGGGGAGGGGGGGGGGTAGGGGGGGGGGGGGCAGGCGGGGGGGGGGGGGAGCTTTCTTCAGGTTCTTGCACTCACACGCTAGACGAAGTCACGGTTCTTGACTCCACATAACTCAAGAGCACCAACAACCGCTCCAAGATTTCAAACCACTTCTTCAACTACACCCAATAACTGTGTCTGGGTAGAATCTCATTGTTCCAATTGCTCTTGAGTCTTGCCGTGCATAGCCAAGCTACAGATTGCATGTTGTTATAGACAGCGTTGTCGCGTTAATGCTGTGACACGTTCTGGTATTTCAGTGGTTTGCCGAGTTGGCAAACGAATTGGTTACGCATGGTGGAGCCGCCCCCCCCCCCCCCCCCCCATACATACGATCCCCGTCCCCCCGCTTTCGCCACCGTTTCAAGAAACAAGGAGGTCGTACTTCGAGTACTATCCAAATTGCGCAAAGGTGCTAAAACCCGCAACAAGCCAAAAGACCCATGTCCTTCCGGTGGCTGTCTTTCTTAGCAGCGGCCGTTTGCTGTCGTTACAGTACCCATTTTTATTCGCGCGCTGCTCTGGTGGCAACATGAAACTATAACGTTGGTTACTGCGACTACTCGAAGTATACGGTAACGCAGTCTTGCGAAGTGAAACAATCACCTGCTGGCCGCCAGTGGGCGAGGCGCTAGCAGCGGAAGTATTTCGCCCGTTTGAATGATGGCCTATTCGAGTGATTACCTATTGGCAACAGCCGCAATCCGGCGCGGCCGATAGGTGGAGGCATAAAGTCGAATGGCGCTCAATCAAAAGGGGTAGCATAGCCATCCAAGGAAGGAATGCCAACGCGAAAAGCGGCGCGCGTTATGCATGGGTCGCTCGCAGATTGAGTGGAGAGCCGTCGTCTGGCCGATTTTCAACGGGTCAGGTAGTGTAGCTTAGGTGTAGGCAGCAG
>JASAMZ010010528.1:40000-49860 GCA_030248115.1 Linhomoeus sp. GSCO2_2
AAAGTGTCATGGGGTGAGGGAAACGAGAGCATCCTTTTGGATCCATCCATAGAATTGCCGAATTTCAAAATCCCTATCGTCTACGTCGACTACTGCGATGGGCTCTACGGAAGTAGGTTTAAATTACTAGAATATTAATCATACTGCTCTCACAAAACTCCTCGGTCGCTTCAGCCGAGGAATTTAGTTGTCTGCTGGCCTATTTCGAACTGCACCGCTACATAGGCTTTCACGTGTTCCAAATCTTCTTGCCAAGCAGCGCCGTCGTCTCGATTTCTTGGATTTCATTCTGGATCAGGTGGGCAAGAATTACTGTAGAGAAGCACTTGCAGAGAATGCTTCGATTTTGATTAGTATTAGTAATTAATCAAAATCAATACTAATTACTTTTCAGTCCGCGAGCGGTCCCGGCCAGAGTGACGCTCTCCATCACCACCTTTCTGGTATTGACGTCGCAGTTCTCGAGTGGGGGAGTTTGCGAAACTTGTGCTTATTATAAAATTCTGCGATTTCCATTAGGCGTGAAGCACAGATTCCAACGCAAATGCAACACAGTCCATGTTCGTGCCGATTTAAAACGTTTGATACTACGACGGCTATTCTATTCAAATTGCTCAAAGTTTGCCGACGCACAATTCAACTCTACTTATTTCAAAACTGCTACTTACAGCCGTCAAAGTCAACGTCCCTCCCGTCTCCTACGCCACTGCCCTCGACGTCTGGGTCACTATCTGCACAGCGTTCGTCTTTGGCGCTCTCATAGAGTTCGCTTTCGCTTACCACCTGTGGGAGGAAGATGAGAAGCGATTCTGGGCACACAAGGTCGTCGCCACCATGAAACAGAAGGCCTCGCAAGGTGGGCAGAGAAAAGGGTTTCATGCCTACGAAAGCCACATACTGCATCGATTCGAAGCGTTGGGGGTTCAAACTGTTTTTGCTCAGATTTGATTAATACCTGAAACTGCAGGCGGTATTCGCGATTAACCGGTTCGTCAGGGTTTCTCGGCGTTACAGGGGTGTCCCGACCGCCTTCAACCGCGAGACAACAGCAGCTGCAGCGCCAGGCGGTGATATTCGCTTCCACCGCATCGGGTACGGAGTTTGCTGTTCCCGACAAAGCCGAAGACAGCGGTCACGCTGTGGACAAGGGCAAGGTAGGTATGCACTGCGCGTACCTACAGAGCAATGACGGCGTGCCCATTGTGGGTATTACTCGGACAGGTCATTGTCTCTAAGGACAATTGTCTTAGAAAATCTAACTCGATTGGTTTGTCCGACAAGACAAGGCAATCTAAAATGTCCCGGATTAATTGCAAATCTGCAGACGCTGTCTCGCCAGAACTCCGTCTTCGGCAAGGTTCGCAAGTTCCTGCCGGCGCTCGACAGCGTCACCTCGGCCAAAATCGACCGAATCAGCCGCGTCGCCTTTCCTGTGACTTTCTTCTGCTGCAGCGTCACATTCTACGCAGTCTACCGGCCCCGACTTTGATTCCACGTAGTAGCTACATACTGTAGGAAATATTGGAAAGGCCATCCAACTTAGATCGACTTTGATCTTAAAGGAGTTGAGTTGGCGAAGCACTGTTGTGAAGTAACCATACTTACCTACAATGATCTGCATGATGCGCTAGTCCAATTACGTACCAAACTTATTCGCGGCTCAACGACGCGGCGAGCGTGTATACTGGTAGTGTCGTCAACCAAGGGAGTTGATGACGCACAGTAATTTGATGCTGTCGGATGTGCTGATTTACAGACAGCGAGATGTCTACAAATAGAATAAGAAAATATCCCAAACATTTCACTTGTATTCGCCTATCGTACCCCAAATACTTTCCCTGATTTATAAATTGCGCAGGTATTACGAGGCTAAAGTTGTGGCACGCTTTACTCCAAGCGCTGCTGTCAAGCGTAACTCCATATTAGGCCAATAATGGTGCAATACATGCTATGTAGAGGGCGATTCAGACAAATAAGTAAGATTTCTTAAGGTTTGATACAACGTGCTGCACTTGTACTACTTTGCGCAACTTCATGTGGGGTGCTGCGGCCTTGCTTGCACTGCTGGGGCTGCACATAATTTTCTTCAAACTCCATCACACAGCACAGTGCCTGAAAGCGTTCATCAAGTGAATTCAAACGACGTGTCGAATGCCGCCTCTGAACGCGCTCCCGTGTCGACATCGACGGCACAGGCTTCGACTGCTGCTGTTGTGGCTGCTATTAGCGGTAACGAAGTGAAACAATCACCTGCTATCGTTTCCCCGGTTGGCCCTTTTGAGTGATGGCAGTGATCGAGTGATGATTACCTATTGGCCAGTCTTTAAAAGCCGATAAGTGCAGGTGGGTCGCAAAGCCAAATGAGAGTCAATCAAGGGGGTAGAATATGTATGAAGGTAGCCTAGGCCGGAAATTCATTGTCGGACCAATCGGAGAATGAGTGGAAAACCGCAAAGAATTACCTAGCGTAGAGCTTCGGTAGTGCAGCATCCACGTAATTGTGTATGCAGGCAGCGTTTGCTTTCGACGCCAGCTGAATGCAGCCATGGGCACCCTACGCTTTATGGCTTTGCTGTGAGTCGTCGTCGTCGTCGTCGTCGTCGTCGTCGTCGTCGTCGTCGTCGTCGTCGTCGTCGTTGTTGTTGTTGTTGTTGTTGTTGTTGTTGTTGTTGTTGTTGTTGTTGTTGTTGTTGTTGCCGTTGTTGTTGCAGTTGTTGTTGCAGTTGTTGTTGCTGTTGTTGTTGCAGTTGTTGTTGTTGTTGTTGTTGTTGTTGTTGTTGTTGTTGTTGTTGTTGTTGTTGTTGTTGTTGTTGTTGTTGTTGTTGTTGTTGTTGTTGTTGTTGTTGTTGTTGTTGTTGTTGTTGTTGTTGTTGTTGTTGTTGTTGTTGTTGTTGTTGTTGTTGTTGTTGTTGTTGTTGTTGTTGTTGTTGTTGTTGTTGTTGTTGTTGTTGTTGTTGTTGTTGTTGTTGTTGTTGTTGTTGTTGTTGTTGTTGTTGTTGTTGTTGTTGTTGTTGTTGTTGTTGTTGTTGTTGTTGTTGTTGTTGTTGTTGTTGTTGTTGTTGTTGTTGTTGTTGTTGTTGTTGTTGTTGTTGTTGTTGTTGTTGTTGTTGTTGTTGTTGTTGTTGTTGTTGTTGTTGTTGTTGTTGTTGTTGTTGTTGTTGTTGTTGTTGTTGTTGTTGTTGTTGTTGTTGTTGTTGTTGTTGTTGTTGTTGTTGTCGTCGTCATCGTCGCTCACCTATTCAAGTGCCTACGATCTAGTGTTGAATGCTCTGTTCAGTTATTTCGCAACCTTCATGATTTGCGTTGCAACCGATGATGGTTTGAGAGCCCTTCGAAATGAAGAGGAAGCAATGAGTGGGATGCTGTTTGCTCTGACCGACACGGCTAATTCTGAATGAGTCCACACCAAATTACTGAACGAGTCCACACCAAATTACTGAATGAGTCCACACCAAATTACTGAATGAGTCCACACCCCTTTTCCCTCCGGATGTCAGCGGAAGTTACTGAACGAGTCCACACCAAATTACTGAATGAGTCTACACCCCCCCCCCCCTTCCCGCCCGACTTCAGCAGAAATTACTGAATGACGCTGCCACAGGCGATTGCCGTCTTCAGGCGATTGCCGTCTAGGCGGCAATCGCATAAACAGTCAGACGATAGCCGTTCTTCCTTTTCTGAATTAGTTTAGGACACAGTGTATTCCTTCCAAATCAGGCTATGCTTAGGCTCGCCCTGCGCCCACTTAACCGCCGGCTCAGGCCTACGATCTCCTCCTAGTATGCTTAACCGCCGGCTCAGGCCTACGATCTCCTCCTAGTATGCTTAACCGCCGGCTCAGGCCTACGATCTCCTCCTAGTATGCTTAGCCGCCGACTCAGGCCTACGATCTCCTCCTAGTATGCTTAACCGCCGGCTCAGGCCTACGATCTCCTCCTAGTATGCTTAGCCGCCGGCTCAGGCCTACGATCTCCTCCTAGTATGCTTAACCGCCGGCTCAGGCCTACGATCTCCTCCTAGTATGCTTAACCGCCGGCTCAGGTATACGATCTCCTCCTAGTATGCTTAACCGCCGGCTCAGGCCTACGATCTCCTCCTAGTATGCTTAGCCGCCGGCTCAGGCCTACGATCTCCTCCTAGTATGCTTAACCGCCGGCTCAGGCCTACGATCTCCTCCTAGTATGCTTAACTGTCGGCTCAGGCCTACGATCTACTCCTAGTATGCTTAACCGCCGGCTCAGGCCTACGATCTCCTCCTAGACGCTTAGCCGCCGGCTCAGGCCTACGATCTCCTCCTAGTATGCTTAGCCGCCGGCTCAGGCCTACGATCTCCTCCTAGTATGCTTAACCGCCGGCTCAGGCCTACGATCTCCTCGTAGTATGCTTAACCGCCGGCTCAGGCCTACGATCTCCTCCTAGTATGCTTAGCCGCCGGCTCAGGCCTACGATCTCCTCCTAGTATGCTTAACCGCCGGCTCAGGCCTACGATCTCCTCCTTGTATGCTTAGCCGCCTGCTCAGGCTTACGATTTACGCGTTCGATAGTGGTGTGGACTCGTTCAGTAATTTGGTGTGTACTCGTTCAGTAATTTGGTGTGGACTCGTTCAGTAATTTAGTGTGGACTCGTTCAGTAATTTGGTGTGGACTCGTTCAGTAATTTGGTGTGGACTCGCTCAGTAATTTGGTGTGGACTCGTTCAGTAATTTGGTGTGGACTCGTTCAGAACCCGACCGACACATCAGTTTATCACAAGCTCGTGTACCCTCACGTCTACAGTGAGAACGAAACGTTCGGCCACACAAATGTTTCCGTCAATGTTTATGTGGAGAGTATCTCTTCATTTCGAACTACTACGATGGTATGCCCATCACTTGCATGTAGAATGAAAGAATTTTATCGTTAGACGAGTTCAGGACTACGAAATGGACTTCTACTTACGCACGACTTGGAGAGACGTCAGATTGCGGCACAACTTTAGCGAATGCCTAATAACGAACGACTTAAGGATTGCCAACCAAATATGGTGGCCGGACATCTATTTCGTCAATGCGAAACGCTCAAGAGTGCCGGACGTCACAGTGCCCAACTTTGTCATTCGGCTGCACCCAAACGGCACCGTTTGGGCGTCGAAAAGGTCAATAATTGAGCTGAGAATAGAAATGCATGTATTTGATTTGAATGATTCCGCCAGACGACGCAGTCTACAGCGATCGCTCGTTCAGAATTGTGGCCGAAATAACCTGCAACATGGATCTTAGGAGGTTTCCTGCAGATGTGCAGAGATGCTTCCTGAAGATTCTGCCATGTAAGGAGTATTTGCGCACTTCTTGCAGAAGACAGACACACATGTATGGACACAAAATGGCTAACTTAAATTACCTTGACTGGTTGGTTACAGTAGATTTGTCTTTAAACGAATTTCTACATTGTTTCTTCAATGAGCGCCCTCTTCCCAGTTTCAATAAGCGCCCCATCCACTCACTGGAGAGACAGAGCATAGAATTAGGACTAGTTCTACAATAACACGATGAAATCCATACAAAAGTGTGGCATGAACCTGGAATTGTTAGAAGATTCTTGAACCCCTCGATAGTTGAATCAATAGACGCCCCCGCCTCGAATAAGACACACACCTCCAGTAGGCTGGAAGTACTGTATGTTGAACACATGGGCGCTTATTGGACTATTTACATTATACTAATCAAACAGACTAATCAATGAGGGTTTTGGAGTGACCATGAGTTGCAGACATGTCCACGGTGCAACGCTTGAAGATGTCCTGGGGTCAAGGCAACGACAGTATTCTTCTATCCGAATCCATCGAATTGCCGAACTTCAAAATCGCCAGCGCCTACGTCGACTACTGCGACGATGCGATCTACGATTGTGCGTTTGGACGTTCATAACAATACCTACCTTTACAATGGCAAGTCGCTAACAAATTTGTCTGTTGCGCAGCGGGCGAATTCAGCTGTCTGCTGGCCTATTTCGAACTTCACCGATACATAGGCTACCACGCGTTCCAAATCTTCCTGCCAAGCAGCGCCGTCGTCTCGATTTCCTGGATTTCATTCTGGATCAGGTGATCAAGGATTACTGTAGGATTAGTTGCAAAACAGTGTGTGCAGATGCTTGAACCGTTGCGTTTTCAGTCCGCGAGCCGTTCCCGCCAGAGTGACGCTCTCCATCACCACATTTCTGGTGTTGACGTCCCAGTTTTCGTGTGAGTGACTAACTTACGAACTGACGAAGATGTACTGCCCATTCGCAAAGAAAAGCACGACCTGTGACGCGAGGCTTGTCAATTGCTAGGCGCCACTTCGCGCCGTTGAAATACAGCGTCTTTTAAAATCAAATCGGCGTATGCTGTGACAGAATCTTATTGCCAAACCGCCTGGGCAAGTCTACCGCCATTTAGCCATCAAGCTAAACGTCCCACCCGTCTCTTACTCGACGGCGCTCGACGTGTGGGTCATCATCTGCACCGCATTCGTCTTTGGCGCTCTCATTGAGTTCGCGTTCGCCTACCACCTGTGGGAGAAGGACGAGAAGCAGTTCTGGGCCCACAAAGTGGTCGCCACCATGAAACAGAATTCCTCGCGAGGTGTGTTGTGGGAACCATTTCTCTGTGGCGGTTCTACGCCCCGCCGGGTATAATCCAGTGGCGTAGCCAAGGGGTGGGGAGTTAGGGGGGGGGGGGGGGGGGGGGGGGGGGGGGCAATCCGGGGGCAAATGTCCCCCCGGATGCCGACTTTGCCCCTCAGATGTCCAGCAAGAGAAAAAAATTCTCGTCTGCGTCGCTATAGAAAGTGAAAAAGTTTGCCTGCGGCGTTATAAATAATGAAAATTGTGCCTGCGGCGCCATAAAAGTGAATATTATGCCTGCGGCGCTGTAAAGAGCAAGATGACACCTGCATGCTCATTTGTACCCGGTAGCGCTCAAATGAACGGCCAAAAAGTTTGCCCTCCCCAAAATTCTGACTACGCCACTGATATAATCCGACTAACAGTGTGTCCGTGCGAACCGAGGATTCTTCTTTTGCTGGGCTGCATTGCCGGTTGCACGTCAATTACGACGCCGAATCCAACCGCAGACGATATTGCGTCAAACACTGTGTATCATAGGTGCGATTGGGGGGGGGGGGGGGGGGATGGGGGGGGGGGGGGATGGGGGGGGGTTTACCCCCCCCCCCCCCTAGCCTTGGCCATCCGGACGGGAATTCCGGATACCCCCCCCCCCCCCCCCTAGAAATTTCGCCGGACCCCCCCCCCCCCCTACCCAGAGGAAGCCGTAAAAAATTAAGGAAATTTTCCCAAAAATCAGTCCAAAATTGGTCAAAATTTTCGCCTGCGGCGCTATTTTTGCGTGGTTTTGGCCATTTTTTTTATGAATTTCGCATCGAAATAGAGCAAAAATAGCTAATTTTTGGCACTTTTTTGGTACATTTGTCAACCCCCCCCCCCCATTTTGAGCCAATCAGGAAACAGCAATACGTTGTTGTACTTGGTCCAGTTCGTGCTGCCTGATGGACTAGCGGTGAAATTTCTTTCAAAATCGAAGACATAAAACGCGGATAATTTGTAACCCACAAAAGAAATTGTTTGCAATTGTGTAAAAATTTATAGAAATACGCCACAATTTACCAAAATTCTACAAATTGTCCACAAGCGTCATAACGCAGAAATGCGTACACCAAACGAAATTCCTAGTAGAGAACGACTGCACCGAACGGTTGGCAAGCTTTTTGTTCGATGTGGCGTATTTCCCCACAGGTATAAAACTTCAGATGAACGGCATCGTATCATGCCGATACCATATAGCGAACGCGGCGATATCACTGAGCTTTAGATCAGTTGTACAGACAACCGTATCGTGGTAATAGCTGCATTTGAATTGTGGTACACGTTTTCAGAGATACCTTCGCTAGATGCGGCTAATTATGCGAATGAAATTCACTATACTGTTCACCAAGATTTGCCAGACACAAAGTATAGGTTGAACTTTTTACACACACAGCTTGTTCGCCGCGCCTCAGCGCGGCGAGGTGTATATATACGGATGACAATGTGTGTGTATGTGTGTGTGTGTGTGTGTGTGTGTGTGTGTGTGTGTGTGTGTGTGTGTGTGTGTGTGTGTGTGTGTGTGTGTGTGTGTGTGTGTGTGTGTGTGTGTGTGTGTGTGTGTGTCTGTGTTTCCGTCGCACTGAAGTAAAGTCAGTGACATATGTAGGTCAAGTCGAGTCGATGTCGCTGAGTACGGATCCGATGTCCGTTTCTGTTGCTAATTTCGTTTTTTCGAGATATTCGCAATTAAAATTCGAAAATGTCGAAAATCGACTTTGTCGTCTGATGCGCTAGCCGCGGAATTTCTTCAGAAATGGAAGGAGCATGGACCGCGGATAATTTGTAACACATTGTCAAAATTGCATAAATTGAGTAAAATACAACGATATTTATTGACGAATGTGAATGCAGAAATGGAAAGTTCGTATGCCAATAAGGATTTGCGACATAGTTTTGCAGTTTTTAAAAATTGCAATTTCGAGATATTTTTCAAAATCAAAATATGGAATTGTCAAAAATCGACTTTTTCACCTGATGACATGACGGCGAAATTTCTTCAGAAATGGAAAGAGTATAGACTGTGGATAATTTGTAACGCAAAAGACATTTTTTTCAAACATGGAATTTAATAGAAATACGTGATTATTTTTTAAATTCCATAAATCAACAAAATGGAACGTCGTTTTCTGACGAATTTGAACGCAGAAATGGTAAGGCCGTGTGCCAATAAATTATGACATGGTGTTACAGTTTTAATGAATTCCAATTTCAAGATATTTAGAATTAAAATTTTAAAAATGTCAGAATCGAGATTTCTCCCCTGATGGCCAGAACAGCTGATGAATGTGCACGCGGAAACCGAAATGCATACGCTGAACACAGGAATTCACTCACCAAACTTTTGGCAAGTTTTTTTGTTGGATGTGACGTTTTCACACAGGTAGGAAACATCAGATAAACGGCGTCGTATCATGCCGATAACATATAGCGAACGCGGCGATATCACTGAGCTTCAGATCAGCTGTACAGAACGAGACCGTATCGTGGGGATAGCTGCACTTTGCATTTAAGGTACACATTCTCAAGACACCTTCTCCAGATGCGGCTAACGATGTGTTGCGAAGTTCACTATACTGTTCACCAAAATTTGACAGACACAAAGTATAGGTTGAACTTTTTACACAGAAGACAGCTTGTTTGACGAATTTGAACGCGGAAATGGTAAGGCCGTATGCCAAAAGAAATTAAGTGACATAGTTTTACAATTGTAATAGACTCCGATTTCGAGGTATTTAGAATTAAAATTTAATAAATGTCAAAATCAACATTTTCGTATGATGGCCATAACAGCTGTTTATTGATGAACTAGCGGCCTGGGCGCGCGCCTTCGGCGCGCGCGAAGAAGCCCTGGGCTCGCTTCGCTCGCCCGCTCCAGGCTTTTCGTCTCACTCGGCGCTGCGCGCCTCGCTCGACAGCCGCCGACTCACTTGCCTTTTGTTTCACTGTACTGTGATGATATCTGCTCGGTTCGATTCCCTCGCTTGGAACGAATTTTTGTTGATGGAAAATTTATCATTTGCAGGTTTTTTGCGCAAGTATGATAATTTCTTTGCAGTTGCACACTTGCTACTCTATCATGCTGTCATATCGGCTTCCACGCATGACCTTCCATGCGGCTTTTCCACAGTCTATAGCGGAATTTAAAAATTTGAATTTTCTTGCTCACGGTATGACTACGCGCAGCGTGGCTAGGCGCGTAAAGTTGCACATTGCCTACCCTTCACACCTGACATGCC